>SJYV01039901.1:0-11272 GCA_006410875.1 Neotragus pygmaeus | reverse complement strand
GGGTAAATGCATAGTACATTAACATAGCTTAAGACAAACATTTCCATAAGAAAAATGCATTGGTTAGCTTAAGGTTTGAGAATAGTTAAGTTCAGGTGAAACCAGGTGTCCTTATGGCACCACAGTGTTTTAAGAGAAACCTCTTTTTAAATTTGTATAGAGAAGGGAAAAATATATATATCACTAGTTTGTTTCCTCCTGCCTCATAAGAGAGAGAGAAAATATGTCTGACACTTGCAGCCTACCTCCTCTGTTTGGAGACCCCTGGCCTTCCTGCCTGTTACTCTCTCACTATTTTCCTGTGTATTTTGTCAGTATATATTCCACATTCTGAAAGTATTTCTGCATTTAAGCCCTTTGATAATGTGTTTTATTTATTCTTAATATGATCTCATCCTATTTTTGAAATTTATTCTAAGGGGACCTGTCTAGCCTTGCTGGTAAGGCATATGTTTCAATATCCTACTCTGTCTTAGGCCAGTAGAGGAAACTATTAAACAGCAGATAATTTTGATGTACAGTTTTTTTAATAAATGAATATCTTATAATACTGCCTTATTCTTGGTCAGCATTGGTTTTAACTTTTGTTACTTATAAGTAAATGTATAAATATATATATAAATAGCTTACACACATGATTTCTCAAAAATAAAAATGAATTCTTCTTTTGAATTACTGTGTTTTCAACTTTGCAAATAACATTTTGCAGTTTCTTGTTGGTGAAATTATTTTAGAAAAGTGAAGTTTTACATTAATCTAATAAGAAATCCAGTATGCTTTGGTTCAGTTTAATTAGGTATTTATTGACTGCTTACCTGAATGCTATTGGTTACTTTTCTAAGGAAAGTGTCAATTGCTAAGGAATTTCATTATTTACAGTTTTCTTGTTTCTTAAAATTTATTTTTAAAAACTCTTTGTAATTCATTTAGTTAAACTCCACTTTTTCATGAAAAAAACTTATGGTAAATTACTTCTTTTTTTTTAATGTTCTTATTTTTCACTTATTTCTTTTAAGGCTTGTAATGAGCTTGGACAAACATGGATGGAGTCTGGGGTCAGTGAAAATGCAGTTTCAGGGCATATACAGCTCATAATTCCTGGAGAATCTGCTTGTTTTGCGGTATGCATGATTCATTTCGAGTTATTATTTTTCACTGTTAAGTACTAGAGTTCCTAGGGGAAAATATTTATAGTTCAAAGGAAAACCAAACTTTGAATGTGGTGGTATACTATTTGGAACATTGAATACTTCTTTCCCTTTCTTTTGAAATACACATTTTCTAATTCTTTTCATGTAGTGTGCTCCACCACTTGTAGTTGCTGCAAATATTGATGAGAAGACTCTGAAACGAGAAGGTGTTTGTGCAGCCAGTCTTCCTACTACTATGGGAGTGGTTGCTGGGATCTTGGTACAAAATGTGTTAAAGTGAGTGAAGAATAATTTTTCTGTTTACTTTTGACAAACATTTCAAAATTGGAGTTACCAGCTAATTATTNTGTGCAGCCAGTCTTCCTACTACTATGGGAGTGGTTGCTGGGATCTTGGTACAAAATGTGTTAAAGTGAGTGAAGAATAATTTTTCTGTTTACTTTTGACAAACATTTCAAAATTGGAGTTACCAGCTAATTATTTAATTTTTTAAATTTAATTTTACAGATATTTTAACATTTTATACATATGTAATATATATATACTTTTATATATGGTAGTGGTTTAATTTATATATTTTTAATATAATTTATATATGTGGTGGTGGTTTAGTCACTAAGGCGTGTCCAACTCTTGCGACCCATGGACTGTAGCCCACCAGGCTCCTCTGTCCATGGCATTTCTCAGGCAAGAATACTGAAGCAGGTTGCCATTTCCTTCTCCAGGGGATCTTCCCAACCTAGGGATTGAATCTGGATCTCCTGCATTGCTGGTAGATTCTTTACCGAGTGAACCACCAGGGTAGCCCTTAATTTATAAACAAATAAATCTAATATATTTAATTTAAATATATATTAATTTACACACATCAGCACACACATAATTATGTCACTTTCTCCATTTGGAATAGCTCTTGTTAAATGCTACAGTGGTACTGGTATATTTATTTATGAAGCCTTAACCAGATGATTTACATCTGCAGGTTTGGCCAAAAGGTAAAGACCTAGGCACAGACACACTCACTTGATTTGATGTTTATTCAGTTCAGTTCAGTCACTCAGTTGTGTCCAACTCTTTGCAGTCCCATGGTCTGCAGCACACCAGGCTACCCTGTCCATCACTAACTCCTGGAGTTTACTCAAACTCATGTCCATCGCGTCGGTGATGCCATCTGACTATCTCATCCTCTGTCATCCCCTTCTGTTCCCACCTTCAATCTTTTCCAGCATCAGAGTTTTTCCCGTTGAGTTGGTTCTTTGCATCAGGTGGCCAGAGTACTGGAGTTTGAGCTTCAGCATCAGTCCTTCCAGTGAATAGTCAGGATTGATTTCCTTTAGGATTGACTGGTTTGATCTTGCTGTCCAAGGGACTCTCAAGAGTCTTCGCCAACATCACAGTTCAAAAGCATCAATTCTTTGGCGCTCAGCTTTCTTTATACTCCAACTCTCACATCCATAAATGACTCTCTTTTTAATATGCCGTCTAGGTTGGTCATATCTTTTCTTACAAGGAGCAAGCATCTTCTAATTTCATGGCTGCACTCACCATCTGTAGTGATTTTGGAGCCCCCCAAAATAGTCTGTCACTGTTTCCATTGTTTGTTTCCCCATCTGTTTNACTCTCTTTTTAATATGCCGTCTAGGTTGGTCATATCTTTTCTTACAAGGAGCAAGCATCTTCTAATTTCATGGCTGCACTCACCATCTGTAGTGATTTTGGAGCCCCCCAAAATAGTCTGTCACTGTTTCCATTGTTTGTTTCCCCATCTGTTTGCCATGAAGTGATGGGACCAGATGCCATGATTGTAGTTTTCTGAATGTTGAGTTTTAAGCCAACTTTTTCACTCTCCTCTTTCACTTTCATCAAGAGGCTCTTTAATTCTTCTTCACTTTCTGCCATTGATGCTTATTATTTATTAATAAAAATAATATGTGATTAAACTTTAACTAGGGTAATATCTCAGCTATCCATAAATAGATACTTCTGCAACCACACATCTAAATTATAGCTAATAAGGACAAATGTCCTTTCTTTCTTTTTTTTTTTAGGACAAATGTTTTTTTGCAGTTAAAATTAATATCAGTTTTTGAACCAACTCATACTTTATGAAAAGCTGAACTACTTTAGTTGTTCCTTAACTCAGGCCATTTTTTTACCTCACTTTACAGTGTTAATAAGCTTAATTATATTTTTTCAGCTTCTAATATAAAAAGAAAAAATTGCTACATGATACAGAGAGGCACTCTAATCTTAGTATCACCTATCAGCAAAGAAATACCAGCACACATAACTCTCAAGGCAACTCTCTTATGTTACTGCAAATGGCATTATTTCTCTATGACTATTTCATATAAGACAAATAGTCTGTCAGACTTCAATAGGTCCTATCTAAACACAGTATTTTATTGTATGTTATGAAGAAGGGGGAAAATAGTCATTTCTATAAAGTATCTCTCTGTACATCTGCATGTCTAGATATATCATATATAGCTTGCTCTCTGTTGATGAACATTTAGGCTACTTACAGATTTTTTTTTTTTGCTGTTATTAACAATGCTGCAAAAAACAATTTGCCTTCTATCTTTGTAAACTAGATTTTTATAGTGTGAATTTTTAGAAGTATAATTTCTAAGTTTATGCAATACTTATTTTAACAGATACTACTAAATTTCTCCTTCAGAAGGATTGTACATTTCCATGACAGTTTTGAGAGTACCTGGTCTGTCCACATCTTTGGTAACATTAGGTGTTGTCAAACTTTTATTTTTGAAGTTTACAGTGAAGTCATATATATTCTTTTTCAGCTTTTTTTTCCTTTATAAGTTACTACAAGATATTGAGTGTAGTTCCCGCTATATATTAGGTCCTTATTTTCCTATTTTATATATTTAGTGTGTATATGTTAATCCCATACTCCTACTTTATCCTCCTCCCTTGCTGCCGACCTCCCATCCCCTTTGGTAACCATAAGTTTGTTTTCTGTGTGTATCTGTTTCTGTTTTGTAAATGTTTATTTGTATCAAGTGTTTTAGATTCCACATATAAGTGATACCAGATGATATTGGTCTTTGTCTGGTTTACTTCCCTTAGTATGGTAATCTCTAGGTCATCTGTGTTACTGCAAATGGCATTATTTCATTCTTGTTTTAATGACTGAGTAATATTTCATTTCATATATATATACACCACACGTTTATCCATTTATCTGTCAGTGGACTTTCAGGTTGCTTCCATGTCTTGGCTATTTTGAATTGTACTGCTGTGAACATTGTGTATCTTGTCAGATGAGTTTTCTGTGGATATATGCCAAGGAGTGGGATTCCTGGATCATATGAGAACTCTATTCTATTTTTTAAATAAATACTCTATTCTATTTTTTAAAGAACTTCCATACTGTTCTCCTAGTGGCTGCACCAGTATACATCCCAACCAACAGTGTAAGAGGGTTCCTTTTTCTCCAAATCTTCTCCAGCGTTTATTATTTGTAGACCTTTTGATGAAGCCCATTCTGACCAGTGTGAGGTGATATCTCATTGTAGTTTTGATTTGCATTTTTCTAACGATTAACTATATTGAGCATCTTTTAATGTGCCTGTTGGCCATCTGTGTGTCTTTTTTGGAGAAAAGTCTGTTTTGGTCTTCTGCCCATTTTTTGATTGGATTGTTTTTTGATATTAAGCTATATGAGCTGTTTGTATATTTTGGAAATTAACCTCTTATTGGTAGCATAGTTTGTGGATATTTTCTCCCAGCTCATTGTTTGTCTCTGTTTTGTTTATAGTTTCCATTGCTTTGCAAGAGTTTAATTAGGTCCTATTTGTTTATTTTTCTTTTCATTTCCATTACTGTAGGAGACAGATCCAAAAAAATATTGCTACAATTTATGTCAATGAATGTTCTGCTTATGTTTCCCTCTAGGAAACATTTAGGTTTTAGATTTAGATCATTACTCCATTTTGATTTTATTTTTGTATATGATGTTAGTCATCAAACTCTTTGTCAATTTGACATGTGAAAAAAGGGTATCTCATTTTAACTTCTAGTTGTGCAAAGGCTTGAACATTTATATTTTTCTGTGAATTGTCTTCTTATATTCTCTGCTCAGTTTTACAAAAAATTTATATTGTTTTAATTTTTAATTTTAATTTTATAGAATTTTGTTTACCTTGTTGTTTTCTGTCAAATCTCAACATGAATCAGCCATAGGTATACATATATCCCCTCCCTTTTGACCCTCTCTTTTGACCCTCCCTCCCAACTCCCTCCCTATCCCACCCCTCTATGTTGATATAGAGCCCCTGTTTGAATTTCCTGAGCCATACAGCAAATTTCCATTGGCCATCTATTTTACATATGGTAATGTAAGTTTCCATGTTACTCTTTGCATACATCTCACCCTCTCCTCCCCTCTCCCCATGTCCGTAAGTCTATTCTCTGCTGCCCTGCAAATAAATTCTTCAGTACTGTTTTTCTAGATTCTGTATATATACTTTAGTATACAATATTAATCTTTCTCTTTGTGATTTACTTCATAGGCTCTAGGTTCATCTACCTCAGTAGAACTGACTCAAATGCATTCCTTTTTATCACTGAGTAATATTCCATTGCATATATGTACCACAGCTTCTTTATCCATTCATCTGTTGATGGACATCTAGGTTGCTTCCATGTTCTAGCTATTGTAAATAGCACTACAGTGAACAATGGGATACATGTGTCTTTTTCAGTTTGGGTTTCCTCAGGGTATATGCCTAGCAGTGGGATTGCTGGGCATACGGTGGTTTTATTCCTAGTTTTTTAAGGAACCTCCATATCCTATTCCGTAGTGGCTATATCAGTTTACATTCTCACCAACAATGGAAGAACATTCCCTTTTCTCGACACCCTCTCCAGCATTTATTGTTTGTAGACTTTCTGATGATGGCCATTCTGACTGGTGTGAGGTGAGATAGCTCACACCAGTCAGCTAGTTGACTGGTAGTTTTGATTTGCATTTCTTTAATAACAAGCAGTGTTGAGCATCTTTTCACATGTTTGTTAGCCATCTGTATGTCTTCTTTGGAGAAATGTCTGTTTAGGCCTTTTCCCACTTTTTGATTGGGCTGTTTGTGTTTTTGGTACTGAGTTATATGAATTGCTTGTATATTTTGGAAATTAATCCTTTGTCTATTGTTTCATTTGCTATTTTCTCCCATTCTGAGGGTTGTGTTTTCACCTTGCTTATAGTTTCCTTTGCTGTGCAAAAGCTTTTAAGTTTAATCAGGTCTCACTTGTTTACTTTTGTTTTTATTTCCATTATTCTAGAAGGTGGATCTTAGAGGATCTTGTTTTCATTTATGTCATCGAATGTTGTGGCTATGTTTTCCTCTAGAGTTTTATTTTCTGGTCTTACATTTAGGTCTTTAATCCATTTTGAGTTTATGTTTGTGTATAGTGTTAGGAAGTTTTCTAATTTCATCTTTTTACATGTAGCTGTCCAGTTTTCCCAACACCTTTTGTTGAAGAGGTTGTCTTTGCCCCATCTTATGTTCTCGCCTCCTTTGTCAAAAATAAGATACCCATAGGTATATGGGTTTATTTCTGGGCTTTCTATCTTGTTCCAGTGGTCTATATTTCTGTTTTTGTGCCAGTACCATAGTCTTGATGACTATAGCTTTGTAGTATAATCTGAGGTCAGGAAGCTTGATTCCTCCAGGTCCATTCTTCTTTCTCTAGAATCTTTTGGCTTTTCAGGGTCTTTTTTGTTTCCATATGAATTGTGAAATTTTTTGTTCTAGTTCTGTGAAAAATTTTATTGGTAAATTCATATGGACGATGTTAAATTGTAGACTGCATTTGGTAGTATAGTCATTTTCACAATATTGATTCTTCCTACCCAGGAACATGGAAAACTCTCCATCTATTTATATCGTCTTTGATTTCTTTCATCAGCATCTTATAATTTTAGGTGTATATTTCTTTTGTTTCCTTAGGTAAGTTTATTCCTAAATATTTTATTCTTTTTGTTGCAGTGATGAATGGGATTGATTCCTCAATTTGTTTTTCTGATTTTTCATTGTTAGTATACAGAGATGCAAGTGATTTCTGTGTATTGATTTCGTATCCTGCGACTTTACTAGGCAGATGCTTTACTGTCTGAGCTACCAGGGAAGCCCCAAATTCACTGATTAGCTCTAGTAATTTTCTGATACTATCTTTAGGGTTTTCCATGTGTAGTAACATGTCATCTGCAAACAGTGAGAGCTTCGGTTCTTTTCTGATCTGGATTCCTTTTATTTCTTTTCTTCTCTGATTGCTGTAGCTAGGAATTCCAAAATGATATTGAGTAACAGTGGCAAAAGTGGACACCTTGTCTTGTTCCTGATCTTAGGGGGAATGCTTTCAGTTTTTCACTATTAAGAATAATTTGCTATAGGCTTATCATATATGGCTTTTACTGTGTTGAGGTAGGTACCTTCTATGCTCATTGTTTGAAGAGTTTTAATCATAAATGGGTGCTGAATTTTGTCAGAGGCATTTTATGCATCTAAGATTATCATATGGTTAAATCTTTCAATTGGCTTATATGGTGTATCACATTGATTAATTTGCCTATATTGAAGAATCCTTGCATCCCTGGAATAAACCCAACTTGATCATGGTGTATGAGCTTTTTAATGTGTTGCTGAATTCTGTTTGCTAAAATTTTGTTGAGTATTTTTGCATCTATGTTCATCAGTGATCTTGCCCTGTAGTTTTCTTTTTCTTGTGTTGTTTTGTCTACTTTTGGTATCAGGGTGATGGTCGCCTTCTAGAATGAATTTGAAAGGGTTCCTTCCTCTGCAATTTTTTGAAACAGTTTTAGAAGGATATGCTCTTCTTTGAGCATTAGCTCTTCTCTGAATGTTTGATAGTGTTCTCCTGTGAAACCATCTGCTCCTGGGCTTTTGTTTTTTGGGGGATACTTGTTCACAGCTTCAATTTCAGTGCTTGTAATTTGATTTTTCATAATTTCTATTTTCTTCCTAGATCAATCTCAGAAGATTGAACTTTTCTAAAAATCTGTCCATTTCTTCCAGGTTATCCATTTTATTGCCATGTTTTTGTTCATAATAGTCTCTTATGATCCTTGGATTTCTGCATTGTCTGTTGTAACTTCTCCTTTTTCATTTCTGATTTTGTTGATTTGATTCTCTATTTTGTTCTTGATGAATCTGGCTAAATGTTTGTCAACTATGTTTATCTTCTGAAAGAACCATCTTTTAGTTTTATTAATCTTTACTATTGTTTCTTTCATTTCTTTTACATGTATTTCTGCTCTGATCTTTTTGATTTCTTTCCTTCTGCTAACTGGGGGTTTTTTGTTCTTTTTCTAGTTATTTCAGGTGTAAAGTTAGGTTGTCTACTTGATGTTTTTCTTGTTTCTTGAGGTAGGATTGTATTGCTATAAACTTCCCTCTTAGCACTGCTTTTGCTGCTTCCCATAGGTTTTGAGTTGTGTTTTCATTCTCATTGGTTTCTAGAAAGTTTTTTATTTCCCTTTTGGTTTCTTCAGTAACCTATTGGTTATATAGAAATGTATTGTTTAATCTCCATATGATTGTGTTTTTTTACAGTTTTTTTCCTGTAATTGATATCTAGTCTGATAGCATTGTGGTCAGAAAAGATGCTTGATATGATTTCAGTTTTCTTCAATTTACTGAGGTTTGATTCATGAGCCAAGATGTGGTGGTCTATTGTGGAGAATGTTCCATGTGCAGTTGAGAAGAAGGTATATTCTGCATTTGAGTGGAATGCTCTGAAGATATCAGTGAGATTCATCCATCTAATGTATCATTTAAGGCTTGTTTCCTTATTAATTTTCTGTGTTGATGATAGTCCACTGGTGTGAGTGGGGTGTTGACCTCTTCTACTATTACTGTGTTACTGTCAATTTCTCCTTTTATATCTGTTAGTGTTTGTCTTATGTATTGAAGTGCTCCTATGTTTGGTGCATAGATATTTACAATTGTTATGTCTTCCTCTTGGATTGATCCCTTGGTCATTATGTAGTGTCCTTCTTTATCTCTTGTAGTATTCTTTACTTTAAGGTCATTTTGTCTCATATGAGGACTGTTACTCCAGCTTTCTTTTGCTTTCCATTTGCACGGAATATATTTTTCCATCTTCTCAGTTTCAGTCTATATGTGTCTTTAAGTCTGAAGTGGATTTCTTGTAGACAGCATATATATGGGTCTTCTTTTTGTATCCATTTGGCCAATTTGTGTCTTTCAGTTGGAACGTTTAATCCATTTATGCTTAAAGTAATTATTGATATATATGTTTATATTGCTATTTTCTTAATTGTTTGGGGTTTGATTTTGTAGATCTTTTTCTCCTCTGGTATTTCTTCACTATATAAGTCCCTTTAACACTTGTCATAAAGCTGGTTTGCTGGTACCGAATTCTCTTAACCTCTGCTTGTCTGAAAAGTTCTTGATTTCTCCATCAATTTTGAATGAGGTCCTTGCTGGGTAGAGTAAACTTGGTTGTAGATTTTTCCCTTTCAGTACTTTAAATATAATCCTACCATTCCCTTCTGGCCTGCAGAGTTCTGATGAAAGATCAGCTGTTAAAAATTTGGTGTATCCCTTGTATGTAACTTGTTGCTTTTCCCTTGCTGCTTTTAATATTCTTTCTTTGTATTTAATCTGTTACTTTGATTAGTGTATGTCTTGGCATGTTTCTACTTGAGTTTATCTTGTATGGGACTCTTTGCGACTCTTGGACTTAATTGACTATTTCGTTTTCTATATTGGGGGACTTTTCAACTATAACCTCTTCAAAAATTTTCTCATACCATTTCTTTTTCTCTTCTTCTTCTGAGACCCCTATAATTCAGTGTTAGTGTGTTTGATATTGTCCCCGAGGTCTCTGAGACTTCCCTCAGTTCTTCACATTCTTTTTACTTTATTCTGCTCTTCATAAGTTATTTCCACCATTTTATCTTCCAGCTCACTGATTCGTTCTGCTTTAGATATTCTGCTATTGATTCCTTCTAGAGTATTTTTAATTTCAGTAATTGTGTTGTTTTTATGTTTACTCTTTAATTCTTCTAGGTCTTTGTTAATTGATTCTTGCATTTTCTCCATTCTGTTTTCAAGGGTTTTTCAATCATCTTTACTATTATTATTCTGAATTCTTTTTCAGGTAGTTTGCCTATTTCCTCTTCGTTTATTTGGACTTCTGTTTTTCTAGCTTATTCCCTCATTTGTGCAGTATTTATCTACCTTTACATTATTATTTATTTTTAATTTATTGTGTTTGAGGCCTCCTCTTCCCAGGCTTGAGGATGAATTCTTTCTTTCTTTTCATTTCTGCCCTCTTCAGGTTGGTCCAGTGGTTTGTGTAAGCTTCGTATAGGGTGAGATTTGTGCTGAGTTTTTTTTTGTGTTTCTTCTGATGAGCGAGGTTGAGTAGGTGGTAATCCTGTCCGCTGATGATTGGGTTTGTATTTTTGTTTTGTTTGTTGCTTGAATGAGGTGTCCTGCACAGGGTGCTACTGGTGGTTGGTTGATACCTCGTCTTGTATTCAAGTGGTTTCCTTTGTGTGTGTTCTCACTATTTGATACTCCCTATGGTTAGTTCTCTGGTAGTCTAGGGTTGGAGTCAGTGCTCCCACACCAAAGGCTCAGGGCTTGATCTCTGGTCAGGAACGAAGATTCCACAAGTGGTTTGTTATGGCATTATTAGTTAGATTAAAACAAATACTTCAAAATGAGAAACCAAAGGTGAACCCCAGACAAATGGCAGTTACAAAATCAGACAAATAATAATTAAAATAATGGAATATACACATATGCATATACATCCATTAGCAAAATCAAAACAGTCCAACAAAAATAAAGTACAATAGATTGACACAGTGAACAGAGCAATCCAAAAGTTATATCTACCAGTTAAGAACAAAACTAACTACAGCACAAATGGGAAAACAAAAGTAAAGTGCCAAATGAGGAATAAAGCAATAAAGACAAAACTAACAAGTACGTTGTGAGGAAAGGAAAAGAAAGAAAAGAAAAAAAGAATAGATATGAAAAGTTAAATATAGCTTTAGAAGGAAGATTTATATACATTGAAGATTAACTGCAAGAGTAAAAGAA
>SJYV01039893.1:0-58797 GCA_006410875.1 Neotragus pygmaeus | reverse complement strand
TTCACTTTTCATGCATTAGAGAAGGAAATGGCAACCCACTCCAGTGTTCTTGCCTGAAGAATCCCAGGGATGATGGAGCTCAATGGGCTGCTGTCTGTAGGGTCGCACAGAGTCAGACACGACTGAAGCGACTTAGCAGCAGCAGCAGCAGATGTTTCTGTTGATCTCTTTAGAATGTTTCAGAAATTCTAAAATCTCTTGTTTTAGTGTTTCATCTTTTGGTTAACATGCTGTGTAAAAGTTGAATTTTATCAAAGTTTCAAGAAGAAAACTTAAAAATTTATGCCAGAATCATTATGGTTCTGTCTTTTGACATTTTTGTTAGTTACATAAAGTGAGTCACTGGTATAAGGGGGAAAAAAGCATAGATTTTTGACTTTAGAATGTTGCTTCAAATCTTGTCTACAGTGCTTACATTGTGTGACATTAGCCTGTTCACTTCACTCTTCTTAGCCTCAGTTTCTACCTCAGTAAAATGTGGATAATAGTTCTGTTTCTCTAACTTTTGGGGGAGGAAATGAATAAAGAACCGAGCTTATGCAGTGCCTTGTGCAGGGCCTGCTACACAGTTAGATCCTCATTCAGAGCCTGAAATAGAGTACAGGGTGTACTCTTATTGCTATTTTTTTTCCTCCTAAATAATCCGTTTTCTTGTATGTGAATCAGTGAGAAAAGAGTGTTTGATAAACAGAAGTGAGCATCTTTTTCTTTACTTAAACAGTACTTTTATTTTTCTTCCTGGACTAGAGGTAGAAAATATAAATGATACTTGTTCCTTCTGAACATGGAACCTTCTTATTGAGTCTATCAGAAATGTTTGATATACTAGTCTATATTCTGGAAACTATTTGAATATGCAGAGGCTTTAAAAACTTATTTTATTGTATTTTTCCCCCCCTTACCAAAAGGTATGTATATTCATTGTAGAAAATTTTGAAAATACTGAAAAGCCCAAAGAAAAAATTAAAACTTTGCCATTTAGGGAGAGTCACATTTTGGCTTTGTATATACATTAATACTTCTAATCTTTTATTAATACTTCTAATCTTTTTGTTTGTTTGTCCATTCATTTCATCATTCCTTCTGCCTTTCTTTCCGTAAATGCATGTTCACATTAAGAAAGCAAATATATGTTTAGATAGATAAAAAAATACAGAAATTATCTGAATTTCTACCACGCATAAGCAGTTGATGCTAACAGGTTAATGTACATTCTTCAAGGTTTTCCCTGTGTTTAATAATACATGTTTTGTTCTACAAGGATGGGATCCTAGTTGTGCTTTCTATCTATAACCTAATCTTTTCATCTACCAGTGCATCTTGGGTAGTTTCCATGTTGGAATGTTTCAAAAAGAAAATAATCTTTTTTTATAAGTTATTATAAAAGTAATGTATGATCATTGTAAAATATTCAGACACTACAGAAATGTGACAGGAAGTAGATTTCAACTGACATTCTGCCTCTGAAGCACATGTACTGTGAAGCTTTGAGATCTGTTTTTTGAGACTTTTATACTCTGCATGTGTACATCATATGTGTTTGCAGGGGGTGGAATACTGTTCTGTTGTTTTGTAACTGACCTTGTTCCCATAATAGTGCATCGTGGTATTGTTCCTGTCAGTAGATGAGCTAGCTCAGCATCTAGGGATTTTAACCTTGAGCCTGTGGAGGAGTTCTATAGACCTGTAACTGCTGAAAGAGTGAAAAACATGTGTGTATACTTGTTGTGGGGGAGGATTCCACAGTTTTAATCACTCTTTTAGAGAGGTCTATGCCCCATTAAAATTTAAGAGCCATTGAGCAACATCTTAATTTTTGTTGGATCACAATAATCTATATTATTAACCAATTTTTAAAGAGTAAGAGTATTGCCTGTTTTAAGATGTTTAGTTATAAGGTATTCTGTGGATCCTTTAAAGTATAGAATCTTTAGGTGCTTGTGTTATTAATTCTTTAGGCTATATTCTAAAGTAAATTCATAGAAGTGGAATTGCTGGGTCAAAGATAGGAACATTTAATATTTTAATACATATTGCCAAAATTGTAGCCGAGAAAGATTGTTCTAAGTTGTCCTACCATCAGTTGTGTATGAAACACGTGGCCTGATTTTTAATGATTGTGTAGTGTTCTTTTGTATAGCTAGGTGTATTAGTTTAGATAATTCTCACTGTTTTCGCTTTTCTAGCATCATAAACAGTTACTGCAGTAAACATTTCTTATGAATTCATTTCTGCATATTTATCCTTTTATATTTTTAGAATTAGATTCCTGGAAATAGAATTTCTGGATCAATTTTTAAGGATTTCATTGACTTGCCAAAATAGCTTAGACTCTTTTAAAGGCATCAAGCAGATTATGTTTTAGCTTGGAAGGAAACTAGCTGGTTATTATTGACTTTAACTGAACAGTCTGTTTGGCAGGAGATATATATATATATATATATATATATATATAGTGGATCAAGCACTGGGCTGGGGTGGGAGTGGTGGGTCTGGTGATTCTCTGGCTTCTCACCCCAGAGTTCCAAGATCTACTCTTGAGCCTGCTGCCAGCTCATGTGGCTTAGGACCAATTTCTTCCCCTGCCTGGGCCTCTCTTCCCTCTTGAGACTGCTTCTAAAATCCTTCCCTGCTCTTTTTTTTTTTTTCACTTATAAATGGAAGATTTGAAGTAATGAGTTGGTAATCAAGGGACGCAGGAGGTATTGGACTTAACCTAGAGCACTTCCTGATGGATAACTGTCTCGGGCAATTTAAAATGAGGACTTTGGGTTTTGTGTTAATTTATTTGTATCAGTTTTAATGATTGTATCATCAGGCAAATTCAGCATGTTTTAGTTTCATTTTTCTTCTCAAAGAGCTAAAGGCTTACATTGGAAAACTTCAAATCCAGCATGTTTATCCAATGTAGCAGTTCTAATGGTAAAAAAATTGATCCATATATAGGGAAAGAAATCTATAGAAGTGTAAAACCAACCAAGTAGAGGGTCCAAAGGAGCAAATATGTGCAGAATTAAACAGATGGGGTAAGGTGGAAAAAGTCTCTCCCATGTTCCTGAGAGAGACAGCTTTAAACCGTGGACAGTAGCAATGGGTTTATAAACTGTCATGGAATTATTTCATGGTTCACTTCCCAACATAATGAAATACTTTTTTCTTTTACTCAGTATGAGCTCTTATCTGTCATAATTTTGTGGATTTATTCAAGGGAAAGGTATTTTGACAAAAGTAATTTTCCTGTGGTGAGGTTGATAATTTGAACAGTTTTAGTTTAACGACAATTCACCATTGACTTGGAAGGGACCTTATTTGCAAATCACAGAGAGGTCTGATGGGAGGGTTGTTCATGATCTTCAGAGTAAGCCACTCTTGGCTCTGAGACTTTCTGATGACTTTGGGTTGGTTTTTCCTTCTCTACAATAAGAACTATAGTGTCTTCTTATGAAGGGAGTTGTGAGGCAGAGATGATGTAAGGCAAAGGCACATGGGTGCTTCATACAATTTACAGTTTTTTTTGACTGATAGATGTTCAAGTGTGTTTGCTCCATTCCTTATTTTTTTCCCCATCAGAACAGTAGCTATTTAATGAAGCAATAGTAGTGAAAGAAAAACTTTTTGTTGTCTGACTTCTCATGCAACTTTTGAATAAGTTATAGTGATGCAATGTATGTAGACTCATTTTTTTTTTTTTAATGCATGCTCTGATCACCAGGTATCAAGGTTACATTGGTGCAGCCCTAGTTTTGGGGGGAGTGGATGTTACTGGACCTCACCTCTACAGCATCTATCCTCATGGATCAACTGATAAGTTGCCTTATGTCACCATGGGTGAGTGTAATGTTTCCCTGATGTTTCAGAATCCTCTTATTTGCCAAAGTAGTCTCTAAAAGAGCTGGTTTATTTCCTGATAGAGGAGGCAGCACAGTGTGCTTTGATTCCTTCTACAAATACCTGTTGATTTCCTTCTGGGGATTAGGCCTGTTTTGTGTGCTTGGGATATAGCAGTGAACAAAATTTAGACTAAATGTCTTGCTTACAAGGAGTTTATATTTTAGTGGGAGTGGACAGACAATAACAACAACTTTATGTTAGAAAGTGATAAATACTAGGAGAAAAAAATACAATGTAAGTGATATTATACCACAGTTATGCAAGATACTACCTTTGGGGGAAACTGAGTTAACGGTGTACAAAAACTTGGTTTATTATTTCTTACATCTGCCTGTGAATTGACAATTATTTCAAAACAGAAAATTAAAAAAAAATTAATGCAGTGTAAGGGGACTTGAGAATGTTGGGGTGGAAGCCAGATAATACTGTTAAACAGAAAGGTTACGGTAGGTTCATGAAGAAAGTGAAGTTTGAGTGAAAGGGGCTCCCAGGCAGAAGGAAGACTGGAAGCCTGTTGGGGAACAGGCTTGGTGCGTGCAGAGAGTTTTTAAGTGACAGAGTCTCTGTTTGCCATTTAATCGCTGAGGGATCCTGGACATTTAAGGTTCCTCTCTAAACCTTGATTTCCTCACTCTGAAATGGTGTCAATAATACCCACCATGCATACAGGTTATGATGATTAAAAGTAATGTATGTAGACCATCTGGCCCAGTGCCTGTTCTGTAAATAGTAGCTACACTTTTTATGTCAGCTTTGTACATTTGTATTTTAGCTCTAAATGCTAGATGAGTATTTTTTTTTAATAACTAAAAAAAAAGTGATAAAATTACATTAGAGGAGTTGAGATTTGTGAATTTAACTCTCATGCTCAATTTCTGAGTGAAATTGCATATATCTAGAAATTTGAACAGGCCGTGTGTAACCGGCGTTTTTCTAGATGTTGTTTAACTTTCACATCTTTTGTCTTGGTATCTTGGCTCTGCAGAGCCAGGGATAACTGCTGCCTTGAATAGTCTGAAAATTGTTAGTGTGAGACTTTGCTATTTCATTGCATTTAATACTCAAGCCTCTTATGAGGTTTGTATATAACAGATGTTCGCTGTTTGTGAGAAGAATGATTTGCCCCCAGATACCAAATGGAATAATTATTTTAAAATGAAGATAGAGTAATTTTAGAATTGTTTTGAATTCTTTGTCCCATTTTATTTTTTATCTCCATCAAGAATATTGTTTTTTTTTTCTCTCCATCTGGTGCCTTTAAATGGTAGTAAAGGTGGAATAGTCTTTTCTATTAAGTAGTTTCATTTATTCTTTTTTTAATTAAAAGAATTTTCACACTTGGAAGAAGGTAACAAGAATGTACAATGAATAGTCATATGTACCCTTTACTCATTTTTGTCACCTAACATTTTACCACATTCTTGCTCACTCTGGTGCATTTTTGCTATTTGTGTGTGTGTGTGTGTGTAACCATTCGAGAGTAAATTGTGGATACTATAACCCTCTACCTCAAAATCCTTTAGAATGTTCCCTTATATCATGTTGATGACATCATCAAAATGAGAAAATTTAACACTGATACAAGGCCTTTTCATTTTTACGATGGGAAAACTGAGTTGGTTTCTGTTGCTTTTGAACTGTAGTAGTTTGTCTTATGAGCATCATCCCAGACTTAGGAAAGGTTGTTGAAAGTGAGTAAAGCAGATTTGTGTCTGCTCATTTCATTCCTGCAAGTCCACTTTGTGCTCTGTCCTGGCCAACAGTGATCTTGCTTCCCTCCAAGTCCAGTGTGAGTCCACGGTGATGGCTCCACACTTCGGCTTAGAAAGCAGTACTCTCCTTAGTCTGGCTTTGCTTTCATAGAAGATTAAGAAGAGCAAGATACCAGTAACCTCTGATTTTAGATACACAAGTAAGTTGTTACTTTTAAGGTTTAGTTTGTTTGTTCCCATCTGTTCATTTATTTATCAACTATTTCTTGAGTGCCTTCTGGGTAATAGCACTGTAGCAGGCTTCACAGAGCAGTGAATGACTGGATCTTGCCCTCAACATACTCTCAGTGTAATGGGGGAGATAGATGTATAAAGACAAGGGCAGTGGGTACAAAGGCCAGTGGAGGCCCAAGGAAGAAAGCGTCACTTCTAAACAGGAAGATTTCAGGGAAGGCTCCACTTCACTTGAGCTGAATCTTGAAAGAAAGATAAGTTACTTTCACTCATTTATTAGAAATTTATTTAGCCTCTACTATGTGCTTGGGGGGTTTCCCAGGTGTCAAAGTGGTTGAGAATCTGTCTGCCCTTGCAGGAGATGCAGGAGACATGGGTTTGCTCCCTGGGTCAGAAAGATCCCCTGGAGAGGGAAATGGCAAGCTGCTCCAATATTCTTCTTGGGAAATCTCCTGGGCAGAGGAGCCTGGCGGGCTACAATCTTTGGGGTCTCTGAGAGTTGCATATGATTGAGCCACTGAGCATGCGTGTGCTAGGTACTGGGAATGTAGTGGTTGGGACAGCACTTATCCTCAGGGTTTACAGTCTTGTGTGTGAGACAGGAATTAGACAATCTGATACACATTAATAAATACACATTAATCTGTGCACTGTGCTGTGCTAAGTGCCCTGAAGGAAAAGAACAATTATAAGGGAGAATCTCTCACAGGAAGGAGTATGTGGATAATGGGAGTTTGAAAAGTCCTTATTGGCCAAGTGACAGGAAGACATTTTCAAATGAAAAGTAATTTATGAACATGACAAAACATTCAAGTGCAGGAAAATATGTGAGAGATAAGTCCCTATTTCATAGTAACCGGAGAAGGAAATGGCAACCCACTCCAGTACTCTTGCTTGGAAAATCCCATGGACAGAGGAGCCTGGTAGNACATTTTCAAATGAAAAGTAATTTATGAACATGACAAAACATTCAAGTGCAGGAAAATATGTGAGAGATAAGTCCCTATTTCATAGTAACCGGAGAAGGAAATGGCAACCCACTCCAGTACTCTTGCTTGGAAAATCCCATGGACAGAGGAGCCTGGTAGGCTACAATCTATGGGGTCGCAAAGAGTCGGACACGACTGAGCGACTTCACTTCACTTCATAGTAACCAGTGTTAAGAGTGTTTTTTCTCAGGAGGTGTTTTATGATCCACCTTTATAGATCCCTGTTATCTGTTATCTATCTGTGTATTCCTATTAAAAATACACTGCTGAAGTTATGCTGTAAATATTGTTCCATTCCCATTAACTTGTTTCGAAGAAAATTTTGTATCAGTGCCTATAGATCGATATCAAATCTATAATAACACTGTCCTAGAATTGTACTGTATGTCTGTACCAGGACTTAAGTGACCATTTGTCCTGTTGATGAGTGTGTGTCTTGGTGAGCTTGTATAAATACATCTGATAAATTCCTGGTAGTGGAGTTTCTGGATTAGGGTGGGCTTGCATATTGCTCAGAATTCTCTGTTGAAAGCATTAGAATCACTGGATGATCTAGGAAAGGAGGAATTTCTTTTTTTTAAAGATAGTAGATGACTCAGAGAATAGCTGGGAGGGCAAGACCTGGGTTTGGGGCTGAGAACAGTATCGGAAAGCATGCTGCCGCATGGGCCCCGTTAGAGGCAAAGGTGGAATCTGCAGACAGCACCCCTGGCCTGGCTGACGCAGGCCCAGCTCACTCCTCACTCTGCTGCCCCAGCTGCCTCGTCCAGAGCTGAGGCTTCCTGCCATCTCACTCACTGTCAGAGAGTTCCTTCCAGGAAAGGGTGGGTGCTAGATTGCTGATGGTGGGTAAAGTTCAGTCATCTGTTCGTAGAGTGATGGGTTCCCGAGACACAGGAAGTACCGCTTCTGGGCAGCCCCTAGAAGTGACAGGTGACTGACCGTACAGTGCACCTTACCTTTTGAGAGCTGTTGCCAAACTGCCCTCCAAAAAGATTGCACTAATTTGTATTCCACCAGGAGAATGTGAGAATGCCTTTCTCTTATAAGTTCTCCTACTTTGGGTTTTCTTGCCAGTCTGGTAGGTGAAAAACGGGAAAAAATAGCTCTTAAACTGAGACCTGAATGGTAAGTAGGAATTAGCCAGGGATTTGCCACCCTGCTCCCTACCTGCCAGAGAAAGATTTTTCAGGTCCTGCGGTGCACAAGGGACCAGTATGGTCAAAGGCCAGAGTTTAGCTGGATGGGTGAAGTGAGTGCAGTGGGTGAGGGGAGTGCTCCATGCGGGGGGCACAGCGGAAGCAAAGACAGGGAGGGATGAGGATGTCTAGGCTTTCAGGAGGGTGGAGGAGAGGCAAGGCTGGAGAGCTAGTCGGGAGAGTCCCATCGTACAGGCTGAGTTGTCTGTGTCTGGATGTTCCCATCTACTGTTTCAAGCAGGAGATGATAGGATAAGACTCGTCGTTGGAGCAGGCTAGCAGCCGTGGGAAGGAGGCTTGGCATGGGGAAGTCTGGAGGCTGAGAGAGAGGTAACATCTGGTTGGAAATATTGAGAGTATGGATGGGTCCAGGGGTGACCACGGTCGTCCTGGAGACCGCTCAGAAACCAGCCACTTGGCCCCACTGCAGCCTCTGACCATCTTCTCCTGCCCTCCTCAGTGCCAGTTCCTTCCCAGCTCTCAGCCTCAGTGCTCCTCCACTGGGGTCACCTCCCTTCCAGTCCGGCTCTGGACCCTTCTTCCTGTTTCATTTCCTCTTCCTCCTCCGCTCGTACTTCAGGGGTTTGTGGCAACAGGACCCTCGCCCTCCGGGGAGCTGCCCTCACTTCCCGCTGCTGCGGTGCTGCCTCCTTTCAGAAATGCCTTTTCTGCCAGGAATGTTCCCGCGCGACTGCCTCAGGCTGTTAGCAGGTCCCTCTCCAGGAACTTAGTGTGAGACTTGATTCCAGGGTTCAACCTTGTCCATCCTCTGCTGTCCCAGCCCTTGTCCTCCCTGCCCCTGCAAGAGTTGGAGATCTCTGTCAGTAGAATCTGTCTTACTAGAGTCTGTGTGATTCAATGACTATTAGATGTTGAATTAATTTTCTGATTCTCTAACTTGATTGTGTATGTGTGAAGCCTAGTGTTAGAAACCTTAACTGCTGTTTATTGTTTGTGAACAGGTTACAGAACCCTTAGGGGAGAGTTGGTTTAGATTGTGTTCCGTCTGTGTGGCCCCAGTTGGGCCGGTAAGAGAACAGTACAAAGCATTGTATATAATAGGTCATTTTTTTTTTTAGCTTTGTATTATTTTAAATTTAAAGCTTATTTGGAGGTGTCTCTGTGCCAGTGTCTGCTGGTGCTGTCACATTATTTTTAGTTATAATTACCTGCAAGGGATGCTGTCATTGCCTTCTTACTGATGAGAATCCTGAAACTTAGATTTACTGACCTGCCCGTTACCACCCTGCCTGGGAGCAGCAAAGCTGAGATTTGAACCCTTGTCCTTCAGCCCAGGCAAGCCTGCGCTTACCACAGCTGCTTTGATTTTATCATCTTACAGATGTTACTTCATTAAGCTATTAAGCCTTGCTTCTGAATACTAAAAATATTTACACAAATTCCCAAGGGCATTTATTTGTTTGGCATATTTTTGACTGCTCTTTGTGAAGATTTTCTATCCTGCATATTAAAAGTGTTTACTGAGACAGCTTTATAGTATCAGAGGAGACTTTTCAAAATTATACACAATTCTACCACCCAAAGACAACATGAATTTTATATTTTGTTTCTCTCTAATCCACGTCGATTGTGAAGAGCAGCCTTTTATCAGAGAATGTGAAATAAAATAACAGTTTTTGTACTGTCCTGGTTTTGTCTTTGTCGTTCTCTTCGCTTCTCTCCGCCATTGTTCGCTTCTGAGCGGGGCTTGGCGCCGCTCTCCCTGTGGGAGCTGTGCTGGGCCGCCTTTCTTCCTGAAGGAGGAGTTGTTCTGGCTTCCCGTGGAGGTGCTTGTTGTTCTCCTTTCTTCTCTTTTTTTTTTGAGGGGATGGGGAGTTTGATATTGAGAGAGAACCCCAGAAATGCCAAAGTGTGGTGCTTTTTGTCTTAATTCATGTGACTTTGGGTGAGCTACAAAGCAAACCTCCAGCTACAGATGAAATAGAAGGCCCTCCTAACTGAAATGGGCCCACTGAGCGTTAACATTCCCTGTGCAACTAAGGTTTTCCCTAAGCGTGCTGTAAGTGAGAAAATGAGTATTTCATGTAAATTCTCATGTTTTAGTGAAATTACCTAGTTTTTTTTATGAAAAATAAAAAGATAGCTTTGTAATGGATCTTTTTTTTTTTCCTGAGTTATTTGACAGTAAAAGAGCTGGAAGCTACAAATTACCCATAAGACAGGGGTGTCTAAATTTTGTCTACCCATGGGCCTGTATTGGTGACTAGCCAGGCGCCTGAAGGCTACTCTTAATTTGCATGGAACAGAAGACACCTGTCTTGTCTTGCGCGTCTTTTAACCTTCTTGCACAGCTCCTTGAGCATCGGGTCCGGGAGCCTCCTCGCTGAGGGATCACCTTCCTGAGGGTTTGCTTAAGAGGAGAAGATATCAAACGCCTCGTGGTGTGGCCCTCAGACAGCTTCTGTCCTAACCCTGTCTTGTGAAGAGGATGCCGACTGTAATGATAGCTGTGTTCCTCTGGTACCTTGCCTGCTTGCAGTGCCGGCAACTGTGAGAGCCCCTTTACTGAGAGGATCTTTGCACTGCTCTGAGGTGGTTGCCATCATCCCTGTCCTGTGAATGAGGATATTGAGGCTCAGAGAGGTGTGCTGAGGTCACACAGCCTGGAGGTGCATGGTCTGGCTTGAGAACCCCGGGTCTCTGGTTTCTCCCCCTTGGCTTGGTTGTTACTGAGTGGTGTGTGGCAAGTGGTTCAGGCCAAATGTGATTTGATCCATTCTCAAAAAAAGAAGAATGCACCCCTTAGGTTTCATTTAATTATTTTCCTCTTTAAGAACATAATTTGCAGGGGACTGCAGGTGATCGATGAGTGGAATTGTGGAAAGCTGGGCAAGATTTTTTTACTTTTCTTTATTAAGAAAGGGAAAAGGGTTTTGGTGCTTTTTTTTTTTAATCGACAAAATGTGGGTTCTTTTAATTCTCAGATTAATTAGCTTATTTTTTTAACTTGCCAGCTTTTCTTTATTAAACAAACTGAGGTAGTGTCAGGAGAAGCTTGGGGACCATCTTTTGCTATTAGTTTGGCAGTGCTCCTTGTAGCTGCATTGGCAGCGTATATAAAATTTTTATTTTGCCCACTTATTCACATAGAGAATTAATATGAATGAAATTTAAAGCACGACATTCCTGGAAATGAGGCCCTTGGACAATTTAGGAATACTAACTTAAGGAGTAAACATTGATATGCACCATTAGGGAAGGCTTTGGGTCACTGCCAGGGCCGTCCAGGTAAAATTCTCTCTCCAGATGAACTAGCTATACAATTTCCTAATTACTGGAATGTACCTCTTAAGTCCCAGTTTACAGAGCCCCCTAGCAATTAAAAAGATTCGGGACAGAGTAAACATACCAGATGTCTCACCTTGTGGGCAAAGAAGAGTCTTAGAATTAAGTTGGAACTTAGGAACATCAGTAGGGAATTCAGACCTGCCGTTTTTCTCCATATTTTTACTCTAAAGTACAACCTTCGTGCAGGCATTTTATTACCTCCACATGACTTGATTTGAAAAAATTTTCCCGTGCTATGTATATTAGACCAGTGCACTACAAGATGGCAAACATTTCTTCCACATTAATTTCCAACTCTGAAATCAGATGTGAACTCTGATTTAGCACTGTATTTAGTTCAGTGGCCTTCTCAGAGGGCACGTGCTTGACCAGAGCTACTCATCTAACCTCTCTGAACCTCAAACCCCTCATTTCTAAAAAGAAGCTGACTGACTTTTTTTCCCTTGATATCGCTGGATCATTGGGAGGCTGCAGTATCACATGTGTGAACACGCTCTGTGAAGCACTACATGCTTTCCCCTGCACACGTGCTGTGGCATCATTTTTAATTTTTCAAGGTAGGGTGGGGTTGTGAAAAGAGCTGGTCTTTGTAGTCAGACTGGGTTCAGATCCAAGTGCAACGTTGATTAGCTATTTGAGCATTGATTTCTCCAGGAAAATGGAGGTTCTAAGATCTGTTCCATGGGAAATGTGTGAGGATTAAGCAAGATACCACATGTAAAAATCTTTGTGTGTGGAACGTCATTGATGTTTGGTGCATGGTATTTTGATAATTTTTGTGCTAACACATTCTCTGTGTGCAGTTCTGTGTACTAAGATTTTCCTGGCAGTTTTTCTTGCTTTGATTAAATAAGATGAATTTCAGAGGATTTAAAATGTGTGATGCATGGATTTTATGTCTTAAAGTTTATACCACTGTGGGATGCCAGGAATTAAGTAACTGAGAACCAAAAGCCCATGAAAGTTGGATTATGCATCTTGATTTCCTGGTTGTTGCAAAGGTGGTACTAAGCCAATAGATGGTGCCGTTATGTTAGGAAATGAGAAAATATTTACTTCTGCAATTCATCATGTTGTTTCAGGGAGTGTAACAGAGCCAGTCTTTGCTGGTTCTTCATCTGTTCAAATTAGTGTGGACTTTGTTCTTGATTCTGTGTAAAAAATATTAAATGTTTCTTTTTGTAGGTTAAGTAGTGAGGTATTGAATTAATATTAGGGTGCTCTTCCTCTTGTCTTTTCTGCTCTTGATGTTTTACCATGAACTCTTTTGTAGTTTGAATTTAGTCCTTAGTTTACAGCCAAAGATAAAGCCCTTGCCAGGAGTGTATTTCAGAAGTTAAATGCAGTGCGCACAGTTTTGAATCCTTTGCTTTAAATCCTATTTCAGAGAGAGTGAGGTTAATTATTAATTAGTTCATCTTTACCTGCTCTTGTTTCAAAATTGGCCCTACTACAAAATGTGCTTTCTTATTCTTGCTAATATAACCTAGTGCTTGGTCATCTTTACTTCTTTATTGGACAGACCAAGAGAAAAGTCATTTTATATATATGAGAAGACTTTTCATGTGGAGGTCATATAGCTAAGGATTTGCTGGCAACAAGATCTACCATTACTAGCTGTGTGGTTTTGGTTAGGTTCCTTTACCTCTGTGGTCTTAATTTTTTGTTTGTTTTTCATCTATAAAATGGATATAATACAGGTGAATAAAGTGAAAAAACATGCAACAGTGCTTTTGCACATTTTCCCCAGTATATAGGATTTATTATTCACCCAAGGCTTTGTGGACAAGATAAACCTTTACTTACACTTAAGACTAAGTGTGTTTTTATAAATTATTAAACTCTGTGGTCCTTTGTCCTTGAGGGTTCTGAGGGACAGGGAAACTTGGAAAAAGCCTGCAAAGGGATTAACTTGCAATTTGGGAAGCTGTTTTGAAATGTGGACTGGCGTAAAGGTGCCTTTGAAGGCCTGTCAGCTCCGACTGCCTCAAGCTCCCGTCGCGGGAGAGGGAAGTGTATGCGGTCGGCGGTGCTGAGGGGCAGCTTGATTCCTGGCGGGGCCTGACGAGGGTGGGAGCCTGATTAGGAAAGGCAGTATAATTTTAAGGTACTTTTCATCCTCCTTCTTATCCTTTCAACATAGGGTTAGTTGACTCCTCTGTTTGAGTTTTCTGGCCTTAATACATTGTGGTAGTTCATGGAAATACATTAATAAAACAGAACCTTCACTTTTTAGGCCTGAATGCCCCAAATGTTAGTCTTTTCTTAAGAATAGTGTTTATAGCTTGTCAGGTCAATGAGACGTTGACAGTTGCAGTTATAAGAAAAATCCCTGTTCCCTTTAAGTGGTGTTTAAAATGATTTACTTAGAATAAAATTTAATTCCTTTTTTACTACATTACATTTAGAAAAGGAACTGCATTTCTTGAGAAATTACTTTCTGAGTGAAAATGTTGTTGGGTGCTTTAAAATCTATTTCCTAGCATATTAAATGCAATATATATATTTTTTATTCATTGGGGATAAAAGATAGACTCTGACATTGAGGTACATTTGCTGATGAAAAGGAAGCATTCTTTCCCCTCACGAGGGGTTTAAATGTAATACTCAGTGCTTACTCAGGAGTGAAAACATCAAATTAAACTGTTTATGCTGACAAAGGACGATTCTGGATTCCGCAACCCATGCAAGATTGTCTGATTGCTTGGCCTGCCTCTCCAGAAGCTTTTGGCCAAGACTTATAATGAAATGCATGCATACAATTAAACCATTTCAAGTCAGTGTCTGAGTTTTCCCAGGCGCTGAGAGGAGTTCCACTGCTCTCTAGTGGCTGAATGTGCTCCCCCAGCACCATCATTGTTTTATTTTCACAAGTCAGCTCTTCACGCTTTGTCGGTGTTGGCTTGCAGAGCAGGCAACTACATCAGGAGACCAGGCCTTGTAGACCAGAGCAGAGTGAAAAATGATCCCAGTCCATGGGTCTGTGAAAGCACCAACTTTTGTCCAGAATGAGTGGCCAGTTGAGTAACAATGAGCAGGTGAGAGTAAGCGCTCTGTCAGGGAGAGCTGACACTGATGGATGAGAACGTTCTCTGCCTTGCTCTTTTTATCGCTGCATACATCTTACACCCTGGCAGGCCACAGTGGCAAACAGGTCCTTGGGTGCTTAAAATGGACTGCTGCTTAGCAAAAGGAGCAGCTTTCTTCCTGAAAAGATCTGGTTAAATTGATTTGCGGGGAAGCAGTAGAAATCCATTTCCTGCTCCTCTCAGAACTTCCTGGGAAGAAATTTTAAGGACCTTCATTTCTATTAAAGCTGCCATCCCTGAGACTTGTTGAGAATGATTGTCTAAAAGAGCCCCTAGAGAGCAGGAACCTTGTCCTAGAGTATTTGTAATAGCTTGCTCTTACTGAGCTTTTTACTGTGTGCCAGGCATCCTGTCTTAGACGTGCCGTCTTGTTCAGATCTCAGCCAACCTATGAGGAAGACACATTCTGTCATCCTCCCCTTTGTGTTGGGGAGGCAGCCAGGGCAGTAGGGCCGCTGTCCTGTCGTTTCTGGGGCATCATTCACCTTGTCTTGATGAGGTGGTGCCTCCTGGAACAGTTTGGCAGCACTGCAGGGCTTCAGGGGCCTCAGTGAGGTGCTGGGGGAAAGCAGGGAGGAAGCGCAGAGCTGTGCACGTCCTGTTCATCTGTGTGTCCCAGAGCCTGCTGCCCAGTGGCCACCTAGGATGGTTGGTTTGAAACAATGAGTGGGGAGTTTCACCTTCTGAAAAGTGGATGGGCTAGAGCCACCAGTGAAAGTTGCTCAGTCGTGTCTGACTCTTGGCAACCCCATAGACTATACAGTTCATGGAATTCTCCAGGCCAGAATACTGGAGTGGGTAGCCTTTCCCTTCTNACCTTCTGAAAAGTGGATGGGCTAGAGCCACCAGTGAAAGTTGCTCAGTCGTGTCTGACTCTTGGCAACCCCATAGACTATACAGTTCATGGAATTCTCCAGGCCAGAATACTGGAGTGGGTAGCCTTTCCCTTCTCCAGAGGGTCTTCCCAGTCCAGGGATCTAACCCAGGTCTCCTCCATTGCAGGTGGATTCTTTACCAGCTGAGCCACAAGGGAGAGCCACCAGACCTAGGTTTGAATCTTGGCTACCCTTACTGCCTTTAAATTAGCTGAGGCTCAGTTTCCTTGTCTATAAAATGAGGAATTACCACGTGAGTTTAGAGTCAGGGACGGAAAAACCCTTGGTAATTATTTTCCCTTCCCCAATGTGAGAATTTGTGAGCCTAGACGTGATTAGAAAAAGCAGATTTCTACCTGATGACTTTTTGAGAGTTTGACTTGAGAGAGCAGCGGGTTTTAGAAAATTATTTGTGTTTTATTTATAGTTTTTTCAGCACGTCTAATAAAATAGATTTTACAATTGCTGGGTTTGATTTCATACTTTTAGTTAACCCTGACATGTATAAAAGTATAATTTCATGTTTCTTTTTAATCCCACTGTCCTTAAGCCATTTTAGTGTGGATGTTTTTTAAATATATAGAACAGGTAAAAGCAGTATGTCAGTAAAATTTTCTTGATGCATTTTGAGTTTTGTCCAGAGATGGGTTGTTCTCTTAGAAACAGGTTCAGATTGAGGCACTAAAGTAATGCTGATAAACTAAGATCAGAAACACCCTCAGAGGGTTTACAAAATGGAGAGTAACTTCACTGTTTTGTTTAATTTTTTTGAATGGGGCTATTTAAAAATAAATAGTTTGGTACTTGAGTAGTATTGGTAAATAGTGAATGGTATCTGTTTAATCATTTAAAACATTTAACTAAAATCCCAGTCTCATTTGAATTTCCAACCAAAACACAAATTAACTCTATCCAGATATGTGTTAATTGTTCTGCTGAAATCTAAGCAAAAAGTTAGAAAGCATGATTTGGGGGCTAAGGGAGTTAAGAAAACTAGAGTTGTTTTCCTGCTTACTTGCTCATCTTAATTTCAGGCATTTGGGTTTGCAGTCTGAGAGACAGCATGGGGAACAGAAGCCGTGTTGGACACTTTAGATTTAGACGATTGGGCTCATGTTCCCAGATTCACTAATCGTCTGCTGTGTGATGTGGGCAAGTTCCTTGTCTCCAGGATTCAGTTTTCCTTTCTGCGAAACGGGGCTGCACTTACCTGCCATGTCTGAGGAGCATAAAAAACTCTTGTGACTGTGCTTTGAAGTTTAATAAACACCAGGTCCACTGTGTCTGTTAGGGTCTGTTTAGTAAATTGGTTGTCACATGGCAGACTTCTGGATAAGTGAAATCTGGCCTGGTGCTTGTATGCTCAGAGGACTTCATTGTTAAGATGATTTTACCTCTTTTTGAAAGATGTTGGTGCCTGTCCTAAGGAAGCCCTCCTAAGGACTGGTAGAGAGACATCATGTATTTATCTATCTGTGACAGTTGATTGTTGTTCATTGGGATTGTTGATTCCTGCATGGGTTGACCTGCAGGCCCCTCTCTGCAGATTTCAGGACCAAGCTGCCTGCTGCTGCTACACAGCAGGACTATGACAGCTGGCAAGGTCTTGGTCTTCTGGGATATCTTTTTTCATCTCTTCACGATGTCAAATTCTTCAAGTGTGTATCTTAAAAAATTGTAAGTAATACATTGTCATTGAAGGAAAATAAGAAAACACAAGTAAGCAAAAAGAGTACAGTGCAACTCAGAAATGAACATAATTTAAAAAACTTTTCTTTTACGTGTGTATAATATGTATTGTATAAGCATATCTGTTAATTTTGCTTTAGAACATGTTTTTCCTTCAGTACTCCAGTACTCTGGCCACCTCATGCGAAGAGTTGACTCATTGGAAAAGACTGATGCTGGGAGGGATTGNTTCTGAAACTGAAGCTCCAATACTTTGGTCACCTGATGCAAAGAGCCAACTCATTGACCAGGACCCTATTGTTGGGAAAGAGTGAAGGCGAAAGGAGGAGGCAGCAGAGGATGAGATGGTTAGATAGCATCATGGACTCAATGGACGAGAATTTGAGCAAACTCCAGGAGATGGTGTAGGACAGGAAGCATGGCGTGCTGTAGTCCATGGGGTCGCAAAGAGTTGGACGTGACTTAGTGACTGAACAACAACAATGAATCAGTCTTCAAGGATGGATCACTGAATCTGTCATTTTAGACAGATTCTAAATGTGATTCTGATGCTACACACCCAAAATTTTATGAATAATGATGAGAACTGAAAACATAGTTTAAGAAGGTATTTTATATTGTATTACTATTAAGTCCATCACTGAGGAAAGTTATGGTAAAAATAAAATGGAAAGGAGATAAAGATATTTTAGATAAGGATCACTACACTTTAAGGTAAGTCAACTCTGCTAAAATGCAACTTTTGTGCAAGAGAATACAGGAAAAACCACAGGGATTATGGGGGAAATGGGAAGAGTGGTACAATATTCAACAACCCTATCAATGAAACAGTTTNGGGACGACAGAGGATGAGATGGCTGGATGGCATCACTGACTCGATGGATGTGAGTCTGAGTGAACTCTGGGAGTTGATGATGGACAGGGAGGCCTGGTGTGCTGCGATTCATGGGGTCGCAAAGAGTCGGACACGACTGAGCAACTGAACTGGTGTGTTGTGGACATTGCCAAAAATTATTGTTGTGTTTAATCACCATGTATATGAATTTGTTTGTTTTCCCTATCTCGTGATTGTTGGTGCTGGACCTTTACATTTACCTCCAGTCTTTGATGTTACTTTTTTTGTTTTTTATCATCTAAACTGTGATCAAAGTGTCATTTGGGTTGTTACTATTTATTTCTTTTGGATCTATCTCTAGCAGTAGAATTGCTGGTTTGGTGGGTACCTGTAGCTTTGTGCTTTCTGATTGATGCTTCTAAATTGTGGATTAAAAAAGTTCTATTTGTGCTTCCACAAAAATATGTTAGATTGCCCTTTCTAGCTGGGTATTATTCTTTCTGATGTTTAAGTAAAAAAAAAAGGCTATTTAGTTTCTATTTGTGTTTATTTCTTTGATGACTAGTGAACTTGAGCAGTGTCTCTAAATGTGTATAGACCTCTTGTTTTCTTCTTTGTAAACTGCTGTGTCATTTTCTTTGTTGGTGTATTGATAGTATTTATTTGTGAACTCTAAAAAATTAAATTTTTAATGCCCTATGTGTCGCACATATCTCTGAGTTTCAGGACTTACATTTTACCTTGTTTACAGATGCTAGTCTTTTTTTCTTTTAAAGCCAGTGGCCTAAATGTTATTAATGAGACAGATACTTCATTTTGAAAGAATGGCTGGAGATGTGGCCCTTGTGGCGTTTGTGCCTGAGCCCCCTTGTCCTGGAGTTCTGGGTTCCCCGTGGAGTCATCTTGGATGTTTGCGGGTGAGTCAGGCCCTGGCAGAGATGGGGAGCAGACTATGTTTCCAGGGCGTCTCTTGAATTCTTCTGATGAACACCAAACCCGACAGCCAGGGTAAGGCAGTGCGCACCCAGGTGGCCGCAGTGGATGTGGCAGTGCAGAGCCATCTTTATCCCCCATGGACGATAGGGTGGCGTTGTGTGCCCTGACCTCCATCCCGGTCTCTCCCTACGGCTGGCTGCCGAGTGGTTTGGAAGGTGGTGGTTGAGCAGGTGGGTGTGTGTGGATGACGTGGAAGAGCTTGGGAAAGGACAGTAGATGCAGAGGTACGTCAGTAACTAGGTGGCCATCTCAGCATTGTGCACACCCTCTCTAAATGCCAGTCCCTGAATTGTACCTGGTTTTTCTGCCTTTTTAAAAAGTTTTGTTCTGAAAGCAACACTGACCACTCAGCAGCTGTGGGTGGGCTGAAAAAGGCAGACTTGGTGGAGGTTGCTGAGGAGCAGCTGCCTGGAGACTGCTGAGGAGCCAGGTCTGGTGGGGGAAGGTGGACATCCAGGGAGGGCGTTTCTCTCCTGAGAATATCCCAGAGCTCAGACCTGACTGGGACCTGCAATAGGACATGGTTTTGTGGGTTTAAAGCACTTTTTTCCTTTTGAAAATTGACTTGCTTTACATTTGATTTTGTCTTATGTTCGTTTAATATGGTAAATTAGGTAATAAATGTTCCGTTTCACTTTATCCAGACATTTACTGCTGCAGTCACTCTTTCAGGGCCCACTATTTCCCCAGCTTCTCCATTTGAACAGTTGTACTGAAATCAGCCCAACCTAATTCAGCAAATTTTTTTTTTTTTTTTTTTTTTTAAGTGCTCACTGTGTGCCAGGGACTGCTAGGTCTGGGAGATGCAGCTGTGAAGGGATGGACAGGTTGGCAGAGATGAAAGTGATCAACTCTTATCACTTAAGATGTGGTGTGGTGCTTAAGAAAGGCTTCTGGGAAAAAGTCATCTCTCAGCTGAGGTTGGACGGGTGTCTCCGCCTTCTGTGGATTGTGAGGGGCAGAGGGAGAAGCATGTGTCAAAGGTAGACTTGAAGTGGTCTGGGCATTTAAGAAATTACTGTCAGCTTAGCGTTGGTGGGGTGCCAGGTGTGTGTGGATATTGGCGAGGTGGGGGTGGCTGAGGGAGCCAGAGACCTGGCCATGGAAAATCAGTTGTGTCTGCTTTGAACTGTCTTGTGGCCTGTAGAACTTTCTGTTTGAGAGAATGACATAGGGTCACACCTGAGACAGAAATCCTGGCCTGTGCCTGTTAGTCCTGTAATCTGTACAGGAAGCTTCATTGTGAGGATGACAAAATGATAGCATCGGATGTGTGGCCCATGGTGGGCACTCAAGCAGAAGGCTCTTGTTTCCTGTCCTTGGCGGCCTCCTCTCTCCTGTTAGAGGAGTTGAGGGCAGGCCTCTCATCCCTTGCTCCTAGACCCCTTCCTGCGTTTGTGGACAGCATAGGCCCTCTGACATCGGCTTCCTTCACCTGACAATGCCTGCTGTCTAAAGCAGCGGCCCCTGGCCTGGCCCACTGCCCCCTGGCTTTTCTATTTGTTTATTCCTTGGTGGGAAACCAGGCTGTTCTGACTAATTGTCTAAGGTGGCCTTGCTTTTGGAGTAAAAAAAAGAGATGATTTTTCCTTCAGAGGGATTTTTGCCTTGATTTTGGGTATGAGAGCAAGAGGTTAGTAGCTTTGATGATGAAATAATTGGAATGTCTACAGACGTTATAATGGTTTATAGGAAAAATGGGAAAAAATATTTAAACATTTTGTGAGTAAGATGGCTGCCTTATTAACATGAAATTTGTCTTGATGGTTTATTGTATATAGTTTTAAGTGGCGTTGAAATAAAATCCAGAAAACTTGAATGAAATTATATTTATCAAAAGACAAGTCTCATTGAGTTTACCATCTTTTTTCTTTTTAATGGCCAGCTCCTCCAGTGCCTTCCCCTGGATGCATAGCCTTGAGATTATGTGAGGATTTGCATGTTGTTCTCTTGCCATTTTGGGTGATTGCAGTCATATTTGAAATTCTGTCTTCTTTCTTCTGCATAGCAGACACATTCAGAGTTTCCTAGAAACCTGTTGACCAAGTCAGTGCACTGCATTTCCTAACACTTCTGTGTATTTTTGAAAAGGGGGCGCCAAAGTCCTCCTTTCCTAAAATGCTAGGAGCAGGAGCTAGTTTGCAAGTGATTTAGAAATTGTTTTTAGTGTTGAATTTCCCTTTCTTTTCAGATATATTTGGAGTCTGCTTATCTTTGATCTCAGAGGAAACAGCATCAGGCAGTTTATCAAGCTCTTGTTTTCCTGAAAACGTCTCAGCTCTGTGCATGTGTGTGTCACTGGTGTGTGTGTGTTTGTTGGGGAGTGTGCTCTCAGTGGAGAAGCAGAGGTACCGCGTAGTAAGGGTCCCCGTGTCCCTTCTGTGTGCGCCTCTCCTGCACCTCCAGCTCGAAACATCACGGTCTCTGGTTATGTGAGACGCGTCCACTGCATTGACAGACTTTCTTTCCTACGAGTTTAGGTTTAGCGTGCACTTCCACTTAGAGAAATTTTGTCTTCAGTACTGTTTCTCATGAAAAAAAAAAAAAAGCTTTCGATAAAGGAAGAATTACTGTATTGGGAGGGAAATGTTTTTCATGTCTTAAAATTTTAGATGAAGCTAAGCAAGGAAATATATGTGCTCAGGAAAAGTAAGAGTAAAATTAATTTACTGTGAAACTGTCAAAGAGATGGTGGCCCAGGAGAAAATACAGAGCTTGTAGCCTTTAGGGAAAGATGCCTTTAAGGTCAGTTGTGTTTTTCCTTTTACAGTAACTGATTACAGCTTTCCACAAATGTGTTAGTTCTTAGTAAATAGCCATTTTTCCCCTGTCTTTTTCCAGCGTGTATTTCTGGCCTCTGGTGTGTGTATCCTTGGGCTCTTTGCAGAGATATTCTTGAACCAGGCTGGGAAAGAAGTATTTTTTCCCCTGTGGTTTCTTTATTTGCAGTTTTCTTGTTTCTTCATGATAGTTGTCCTTTGTTTTCCACACGAAACCAGCTTGTTTTTTACTGTGGAGTTCAAGATTGGTTCTCACTCATGCCTTAAAACAGAAACTTAGGTTACTTTTCCCCCGATTCTTGAAACGCAGAGTAAATGTGTACGTCTTAAAGCACTGGTGGACTTTGACTCTGTTTCCAGGTTTTCCAGGACATTCCAAAGCTGGATTTTGGTAAATTTGTGTACATATATCTAGTTTTATTTGGGCCCACTAGTTTTATATCTGTTTAATTCCTATGTCCTTTCCAAAGGGCTTTATTAATCTCTTCAGGTTCCTTTTTTTTTCTTCTTTAAAAGAGGAGAAAAAAATTGTGAGAGGGGAAATGGGGTTGCCTTTTGCTCCCAAAGCCTAAATGAATAGTCATTGCCTGTAATGCCGTCTACACTCGTCGCTTCCCACTGCTTCAGATGTGATGTATCTGGTGCTGTGAAGGTAATGATCCTCAACCGCAGCAATATTCCCTAACAGGAGCATCTGTCATATTCATCGGGATTACCATGTTCATTGATTTGTGTCTGTAAATCTGCTGTTTCTACCCTTTAAATTTGATCTATAATTGGACCTCCTTAAATGGTTCAGATAAGCTAGTCTGTATTTTCTCAATGCAGCAATGCTGTCAGCTTCTCCTTTTTCATTATACATTCAGCAGACTTGATAAAATCAGCAGGACACCTCATTTGAAACTGTTTAATCGCTGCCTTTTTCCTTTCCTAAACCATTGAGGTGGTCAAGCGGTGTACACAAATCATTTTAAATAGAAAATATGGTTTTCTCTGTGACCCAGCTAAATAGATAGTGTTATGCAAAACAAGTTAAAAAGTAATAAATGCCAAAAAAATCTTCTAATTGGAGTAAAAAATTGTGGGCAACTCTATCCTCTCTCCAAAAGTAGAGTATCCTGAAATATTGCCAGAACCCTGTAAAGACAAGATGATGGTTTTCTAAAGATTCTCTGGTTTCTGAACAAAGCAAGTTTAAATTTTCCAGTGATGCTGAGCTGCCTTTTGCATCCCTTCAAAGGAAGCCCGTCCTTATTTGTAATGCCTTTACATCTTGCTTTTGTAGGGAGAAATTTGCTATCTGTTAATATCTATGCAGCATAACCTTTCAGCCATTTGCTATTGTGATAATAAATTTCTGTTTCTTTGTCTGTCATTTTGTCTACTCAGCTGTTACTCTTCAAAGTACAAACTAAAAATAATAGCTCTAAATAAATGCCACATAATAAAGTGTTTTACAGATGTGGCTGGAGTAACCTGGTGGCTGCAGCGTACAGTCCTGTTACCATTGCTGGTGCTATGGTTTCTTCCCCGTGTGTCAGGGTGACTCTACCAGGGCCAGCTCATTAAAACAATCTCTTCTTTCTAACTGGCTTGGTATTTAGCGCTGTACCCAGCAGCCTGCCAAGGCACAGTTGTGAAGTGCAAGAGTCACAGCACAGGATATATGAAATTAAGTGGCATTCACTTTTTTGAACAAATACAAATTATCCATAACCTCATTTTCTTGCTTCAGGACTTTACTGTGAATAATTTGCAGTTACTCCTGTGAGTAGGTTAGAAGTGGGGCCAGTTGCAGGTTGACCTGAGATAGTGGTAAGTGAGACGCCAGGCTTTTGGAGAGCAGTGTTTGCCTGATTTTTGTGGCCCTGTCATATTAATGTTTATACTGTGCTTGACTGTGCCATTGGGTGTGTTTTGCCATTTTCTCTGCCCCACAGTAAACTTGAGAGGGAGAAGCTGAGAGTTGGTAAATATGCTAAATAAACATGCATCTTTTCTTTCCTATAGGTTCGGGCTCCTTGGCAGCGATGGCCGTGTTTGAAGATAAGTTTAGGCCAGACATGGAGGTATGTAAGTCCTTACAGTTCTGTTCTCTTTCAGATGATCTTTCTCGTATGTTGGACATTTACAAATTGATCACTGATTCCTTGAAACATTGAACAGCACTGCTGTGTTAGTTGGCATGCTCTTTGGCACAGGTACTGTGTTTGCTGGGAAGACTGGTTACTCGGGAAAGCTCACTGTGGAGTGGCCCTGCCGTGTCCTCCCTCAGCCTCGGGGAGGCTGCACTGTTGAGCTTTTTCCGCTGGCCTTTGGGCTGTCTGGGTGTCTTCTTGACTGTAAATGTGTGACAGTGTAGGATGTGTTTTTATGCACTATCAGTGTCTCAAAACAACAGGTTTTGTCACTAAGAATAGAATAACTATGTATGTCTGTACATCCTGTCACACACACCTGGCCTGAAAATGGGGGCACTTTGAAAAACCCCTTAGAGTGTTCTGCATCTGGCAGAGGATGGGGACAGTACCCTTTATGTAGGGTCTATTCTCAGAGCATGGTGTGTCTCATGTCTCACATATAAAGAGATCCTTTTATTTTCTTGGGTAATGGGGAGGGTGGTATCTTCTGAATGACATTCCACCTGTGCCTGCTTTAATGGTAGATGTACCCCTGACTCAGCAGACCCCCCAGATCTCCAGGAACAAGCCACCGGTCTTTCACTGTCAGTTTTGAGGGAGTGTTCCAAGTGCTTGGTTACCTTGTGGTCCCACATTACTCCTCCGCAATGCTTTATCCTCGCTGCTGAGCCAGCTTGCAGCCACGTTACATTCTGAACCCCACCCTCGTTATCTGCCCTTGGTTTTTTGATAGCTGTTGAATTTTTTCATTGAGAGTATCAACTTGTTTTCAACAATTATTAGGCTTTTTTACTAGTGGTTTACCCTGTTTCTTAATGTGTAGGTTTCTGCTGTTCCTGCTTTTGCAGTAGTGTTTTGTGTAGACACCAGAGGGTGTTTCTGGGAATTACTTTTTGCCTTCTTGACAAAACACTGGTTTTTGCCCAGTCATCTTTGGAGAAGATTGCATGTTTAAAAAATTTTGTCCTTCTCTAGCTCATTGTCATCAGTGTTCTTAGAGCTCTCATCTCAGGTTTGGGCCATGTGCCAGGAGAGCGGAGGATGTAGGGCCATGGATGCTGCCCAGCCAGGACAGGGTCTCCTGGCGGAAGCCACTAACCAAACCCTTGGTGTGTTGAGGAGAGCACACATAAGTGACGTGGGCACTAATGGCTGGTTTTCTTTCCTTCCTTGGATATCTGCAGGAATTAAAGCATGTGATTAAAGATGAATTCAGCTAGGTATTTTGTTCTAGAAACAATAGTCTATTCCAATCAAGGATGGTAAACAGATCTAGGTATCAACTCTAAATGAGGTTAGACTTCCTTTCTCATTTCTCAGTGTGAACATTTATTCCCGTATCAGCATTATTTTCTGTTTGGGGTTCTTAAGTACAGAGGAAAAATAAGATATACTCGGTCACTTAAAAAATGATCTCCTAGGCTTCAAACTAAAGGAGAGGAATTCCTAAGTCTCCACAAATCCGTTAGAATTAACACAGATACAGGGAGAAAGACTCTGATGATTTTCATTTAGAAAGTCACCTCAGTAATGTCAAGCCCTCCTTTAAACCACATTAATCTTTTCAAATGTTCTTGAAAGCTGTGTCTTTTTCTAATTGATTGGGACTTCCATATGTTAAAGAAAAATGAGAATTGCAGAAAAAGTTGAAAGCATGAAGTATATTAAAAGTGACTTTGACACTCTGCTAAAGTAATTTTATGTCATTTATTTAGAGTTTAAAGTTGAAGTGATTCAAAGGCCATGAATATAATATTTCTGTGAAGGGAAATGTGAATCATCCCTTCAATAAAGTTTCTGATATTATCAATTTGAAGAGTGTTTCTTAGATCAATTTTATCTGTAGTTCAGACCACTTCTGTATTAGCTGTGAGACTTTGAAACAGGCTGACCAAGTTCCCATTTCATATTGTTAATTAAATTTCCTATTTCAAGCGAATGGTTTTTATTCTTTGAAGTTGTTGGAACTTGACACAGACCAACAGTCAACAAAAACCACTTTTATTAAGGAGAAGGTAGTAATGCTTGCTTCTCCAGTGAAGTGAATTTAAAAGTAAATAGAAGGCAGAGACAATAATGTACTTTACAAATCTAAAAGGATGTTAATAGAAACTGAAATTATTGTGAAGAGCAAGCAACTAACTCTGGTCACTCTGCTTTCTTTTGGTGAAGATTAAGTGATGTGGTTTCAGTCGAAGCTGAGACTGCTTACAAAGGTTGAGAGGACCCTGTTTTAGTGACTTTGTTGTGAAAGAGAGCTCGGCCAGGGTGTCATTCCTGGCTCTGTATTTGCATAGAACTCATGGAAACGTTTGGTTTCAAATTTCTAAACTTTTTATTTTCCTTCTTTCCAGGGAGGCTTTCTTTCTGTGGCAAGAAGCCCTCCATAACTTTTCTTTCTTGCCTATTTTGAGACTGCAGGATTGGATGACTAAGTCTGCTTAGTTCCCTTCAGTAGGGGAAAGGATTCTGGATGTGTCTCAAACAGAAACCCAGGAGAGAGTTTCTGCCTCTCAAGTCTTGCATGGATTGCCAGGACAGTAACTGCAGCTCACTTCACAGAGAATTGCATTGGGAGGGGTCAGTTTTAGGCGATCATAATTACCAGTTGTTTGCCAAACAGTGATTTTTAGGCCAAACTCATGAAACAAATTCTTGGCTTTATTGTTAAATTAGAAAAAGCCCATAGTCTTTTTTTTTTTTTTTTTAATTTAAACTACAGACCTGTGCCTTAGACAGTGCGGGGTCTAGACTGTAGTATTTATGGATTGGAAGTTCCTCTTTCCTTATTAACAACTTTTAATATTTTCTCATTGTCTTCAGCTGCACGGTCTGGTACGGTACCCACCAACTGCATGAGTCTGTTGAACACTGGAGGGTAGCTCGTCTGGACTAAGAGGTGCTGCAAGTAGAAAGCACATCCCAGATTTCAGAGACTTGGAACAAAAAGTTTTAAAATATATCTTGTTAGTAATATGGTTACATGTTGAAACAATACTATTTTAAATATATTGAATTAAGTAAAAATATCAAACTTTTTCACCTATTTTTACTTTTTAAAATGTAGCTACTAGAAAATTTTAAGCTACATATATGATTCATATATTTTCATTGTACAGGGCTGGTCTTGAACTTGTCATTTGCACATTGCATTTAAGAGTTCTGCCATGTCTGGGTGCCACCTGTACTGTTAACTTCTCTTGAAAATTTTCATTTTCATCAGCTCACTGTTCTATAAATTGAGTTATCATTTACACATAAGAAAATGCACAGAGATGAAGTATGCAGTACGATAGATGTTGGCATTTGTAATTACCCAAGTAACCATCAGTCAGATCAAGACAGAGCATTTCCTTCGCTGCAGAAGTGCTCCTTTCCTGTCAGTTCCCTTTCCTCACTTCCCTCCAGCCACTCTAGTTCACCTTTTTAATTTAAATTTCTTTTTAAAATACAGTTTATATCCATGAAATCCTGGGTTTGATGTGTTGGTTATTTTTCCCCCCAAGACACATGAAAATGAGTGCATACTATTAATATAAATAAAAAATGTATTCACGTATCACCATCATGAGTAAGCCCAAGGGTATGAATATTAAACTTTAGGAAACAGAGGTCTGCGTTCCTGCTCCACTTCAGCCCTTCTCGCCTGCTTGCTCGTCTTTGAATACATCGTGGACTTGCTTGCGGACGAATCCTTCTCGCTGCTGGTGTCTGCCAGCCGGGCTGTCCCCTGTTCCTCGTTTGTTTGTGTTCCTGGGCTGCGTGGTACGCTCCCGTCCCACTGTTGTATGGCTGTTTTCAGGGCCTTCTCCCTTACTGACTGAGAAAGGGAGACCCTTGAGGGCAGGGTCATTAAATCATCTCTCTTCTTCAGCTCCTAATGTTCAGTACACGTTTGTAGAGTCGAGACAGGATAACCTGGAGCTAAGGCAAAGTCTGAGTCATCAGAAGCCACCTGGAAAACGGAGGGGGCTTTTTCTTCTTCCCATCTGGAAAGTGCTGAATGTACGTGTGTGTGTGTGTTTTGAGATAACAGAAGACGATAACTAGTATATTTTTCAAGTAGCACATAGTATTGAGGGCAGAGTCAACAACCCCGTTAAGTATACAGGTGAGGTGAAGATGGGGCAAAGGGCAGATGCTCACTGGGAAATTACAGGCCAAAAACCAGAACAGTGAAACCCAGCTGAGATTCATAAACGCCTGGGATGGGCCTCTGCTGTTTGAAGTAGTCTGAACCAATGACTTTTTGCAGGCAAAAGCCCTGACTCAAGGTTTTAGAGAAACTTCTGGTAACTGGGTGCATTTAAGGCCCATGAAAAACCTTTTAAGATTCTTGTCCAGTTGTGGCCCTGACACTGCCTTTCCTGGTCTTGGGATGCTTATCTTCTTTTTTTCTCCTTGCTGTCAGCCTGGAAGTTCTCTGAGGGCAGGAGCTGTGCTTACTGTTGGCTGTTTCCTCACGCACAGCATGGTAACTGATGTGTAGTAGGTAGTTTGCCAGGATTTGTCAAATGAGTGGGTAAAAAGGCATCAGAAGCAACTTAGGTGGTCCCAGATTTACCTTCCTTTGAGACAATTTGATAACTTCACCTTTAGTGTTACCAGACTGATAAAAATGAAGGCATTAAAACATTATATTACTGCTGGTAAATCTTGGGCTTTGTTTTTACCAGCAAAGGTGCTTATTCAGACATTGTAACTATCTATTAGCAGAGAAGTGGGTCAGTTGTATTAGAGTGGGTGTTTTTTTTTTAGGTGATGATGCATTCTGTGGAGCCATTGCCATAGGATTTTTTTTTTTTTTTCTGTATTGTTAAGGCTGGCGTAAGAACTGAGCCCCTTATCCTGGTTATTATCCACAGGCTGGCTAGATAGGAAATTAGTGATAAACACTGGCCTTCTCAGTCCACTTGCCAGTTAAGTGTAAGGAATTTGATCACGGTACCTGGAAATATGAGGTTGGCTTCTTGTGAATCTGTATCTTGAAAATTGCTGAAATAAAAAATTTTATTTTAGGGTGGGGAAAGAATTAAGGAAATGAATCTGATAACTTAGGTTCATTTTCCTTCCATCCTGTTTCTTTGTAAGAAGGGATGTTTTCATTTGGCCCAGTGAGAAATTTAAACTCTTGAAGATTATAATTCATTAAAATGGGTAGAAGATGAATATTTAGTCTGTCAAGATCAATACTGTCCCCTCTTTGCGCTAATTGTCAGAAAGCGAGCGAGGGCCGCTGAAGGGTAGTGGTGGTGCGGCAGGACCCTCACATCACAGGGAGATGATTCAAAGGCAAACTGTCCTGCACCCTCTGGTATCGACTTGCAAATTAGCATCTGGAATCTAATTAAACAAGCTTAATGAAAGTAGCAGCTGAATGCTGCTGGAAAAGACAATCAGCTTTTTTCCCCCTCTCTGATACATATTCTGTACTATTGAAGTTGGTCACCAAACACATCATGTGAGCACAGTTAAAAAAAATTAGCATTTATTTGAAGAATAGAAACTGTTTTTCATTCTGTTATGCATTTGGCATGCTCCAGCGTCCCATGAGAGCCGTGCCACAGCAGATAGTGCACAATATTTATAAATCCGTGACAGGCAATAATAGCAACTTGAAAAATTCTTTTGCTAGAATCTCAAGTTGAGAGCTGCCAAAAGCTGAGAGGATCAGATCTGCAGTGGCAGCTGCTGTGCCCTACAGTTAGAATTCTAGACTTTGAAGATGCTCAACTTAAAGAAATGAAGACTGCAGGCTTAGCCAATTTTTGCAGGTTTCTAGAGCTCTGGCTCTCTGCCTTTTGAAGATGAGTTGCTGAAGCTTCTACCACTGCCTGAGGCGTGCTAACACCAGCAGGATCTTTTTTTTTTCCTCCAGTCTTAGTGTGTCTTCAGTTTTAAGTAGCACATGCTTAGTCAGTGCCAACTGTGATGGTGCTTTCTCTGGTCGCAATACCAAGGGATAAGCTCTTACCCTGTACCCTTCAGAGGGAGGCTGCGAAGATAGATGGTGATGTATACAAGTGCCACTTGAGCCGTCTGATTTATGGAGTCATATTTCATCACTCAGCAAGCGCTGGCCTCTGGAGAAGCCCTTATAGATTGCTAAAGATGTGAGCTGCTATCGCCCTAAAGGCTTGTGGTTACCTCACAAACGTGATGCCAAACACCTAGCTACAGAGGAAACAGAATTAATCTGTCATTGCAGGCAGCTATAGATCCACTTTAATGAAAGAGTTGATACCAGTGTGGTATTCTGATAGCAAATTGTAGAAGTAAATGCTTTGTGTGTTTAAGTCTAATAGTAGAAAGACACCGAAGTTTTGGATTTATTTGTATTTTGCAGATGGACAGTGATGTAAGAGAGCTGCATTATTTTGATTAAAAAAAAAAAAAATCTGTTCAGTTTGACACATAGACTGGTCCCGAAGGGAAACACAGGGCGTGAGTTCAGTGTGGTCACGTGGAAGGGGTCACGGGAGCTTAGAAGCTGGAGAATTGGGCTGTGAGTGTTTCCACTGCACTCACTGCATGACTCTGGGCAAGCCACGGCCGGCACACTTCATCCAGACGTTGGGGACCCAGAGACCTGTCTGTGGGTTGCTGTCAGGATTAGGTGTGGTCTGTAAAACACTTCAGATGATGGCTCACACAAAATTGGCTCTAAAATATGGCAGCTGCTTCTGTTTTTTCTTTCTTTCTTTTTTTTTTTTTAAGTAATTCAGTAGTAGGATACAAACATCACATAGCAACGACTCACATGATTGTTTGTACTCAAGTCAGGCTTGATGATTTACAACATGGTGTAGATAGATTTGATTCTTCTTTTTCATCTGAAAGCTTAAAATCAAAGCCAGGCCTAGCTAGTGGTCATAATGGCAGTAGAAGAAGCCTCTTTAACACATAACACAGGCTGTGGAAGTGTTCACCTTTTTACTATAGGGAGAAGGTGTTGAAAGCACAGCAGTCATAATTGCTGATGCTTTTTGAGTGCTTATGCTGTGCCATGCTCTTTCTAGCAGCTTTCTTGCATTGTCTCATTTACTCTTCAGCATTTGGGTGGGGTCTGTACTTTGTTATCCCTGTTTTGTTGAGAAGAAAAACAGGGTGTAGGGAAGTGAAATATCTCACCTGAAGTCCCACAGCTGGGCAGGACGGAATCATGGTTTGAACCCTGGTCAGTCTGGCCCCGATGCGATCGGTCACCATGCTCTTCTGCCTCTTTGTAGGCCTGTAATTCTTTGACAACAGAGTGGGAAGACATCTTATTCTAGGTGAGCAGAGGTGTGGGCCACTCTGGCTATTCCTTTTCTCTGATGAGGTCTTGTGAAGACGGCAGGAAGCCAGATGAGTGTTAGAAGAGCTGTATTAACCTCTTTGGTGAGCCCAGCAAGTGGAAGGACCACAGGGATAGAGACAAAGTTAGAAATATAGAGCTATTGGGAAATATAAGTAAGTCATTTGGCTATGGAAGTTTTTTTTCTCTTTGACTTTATCAGAATTTATTTTCACCTTTTAATTGTCCTCTCCTGGAAATAGCATGAGTTTGTTTTTTCCGCAAAGTTTTCAAGTATTTACAGAGGAGCTGTTTTTCTCTGTATAGCTAATGTTCAGATGGCGTAGCCTTCTTCAGATTTAGTAATGAGACCAAAAAGCCTTTGAATATTGGTGAATGGCATTTGTCCATTTGAGGCAAATCATGAGTAGCTTGAACCCAAATATAAAAAATAAGCAAGACTATCATATTTGAATAATGAGGTGTTCTTTCTACCCCAACTGCCAAAACTTTTTAATCTTCGTCAACAATTGTTCTGTCCTCCGTCTTATTTAGGTTGCATCTGGGCAACTCTGAGCTCAGGAGCCCTGACAAGCGGCATATGAATTCTGTATTCATTAGTGATCTTGATCCAAATGCCTCTGTCCCTGCCACGGGGGCTCAGGTGTGGAAGCTGCTGGCTAATCCCACCAGCTGACAGTCAGAGGTTTAATGACTCCATAGGAAGGTGACCACTCGCTGGGAGGTTTGCTGGCGGAACCCACACAGCAGACAATGGAGATCAAGGAAGACGATCAGTGTTTAGCTGAAGCACCTTCCTGTGTGACTTGAACCCTGCTAGCATCAAACGGAGTTTTAAGTAAATGCAGAATTAAAAAAAAATACACTGACCCTTGATAGCTATCATAAACAGTGATTTGGGGGGAGAGGATCTGTATTGATATCAATGGTGTTTAAGACTGTTTTGCTTTTAGCAGTTTAATAGATGTCCGCTTGATAAGCAGTACTTGATTCACTTTTCCAGGTTTTTAGATTTTAAGTTTTCGTTTGTCTGGTTACTAGAGTATCTGTTTAGGTGTTTTCTGTATCTGGGGGAAAAAAATACTTAAAGCCAGAATTCTTTCTTACAAGATGTTCCTAAGAATCTACGTTGACATTTTTGTCTCTTGTGATCTCTGTCTGTAAAAAGAAATTACTATCAGAATGTGAGCTCTTTGATTGATGGGTGATATGTCACTAGAGTTTTGACTTTTGGTTTTTAGTTTCTCTAGTCTAAACATGTTGGATGCCTTATTATTTTAATAACAGCTTAATTGAGATAATATTTACATGCATACAATTCACCCACCATAAGTGTATAATTTAGTGCTGTTTATGTTCACAGAGTTGTACAGCTATTAGCATAATCAATTTTAGAACAATTTCATCACCCTCAAAAGAAATGCCATATTCATTAGCAGCCACTCCCCATTTCCCCTCAGCCTTCCCAGCCCTAGGTAACAGCTAACCTACTTTCTGTCTCTACAGGCATGCATATTCTGGACGTTTTCTATGATAGGAATCATTCAGTATGTCTTGTGACTGGCTTCTTTAACTTAAAGTATTTTTGTAGTATTTCATCTTTGTAGCATGGATTGATACTTCATTATTTTTTTGTGGTTGAGTAGTATTCCATTATATGGATATATCACATTTTATTTACCCATTCATTAGTTAATGGATGTTTGGATTGTTTTCACTTTCTGGCCATTAAGAATAGAGCTAGTATGAACATTTGTGTACAAGTTTGTGTGGACATATATTGTCATTTCTCTTGGCTGTATGCCTAAGAGTAGAATTGCTGAGTCATGTGGTAACTTTCTGTGTTTGACCTTTTGTGCCAGACTGGTTTACAATGTGGCTGGGTTAGCAGCATGTAAAGATTTTAGTTCCTGGACATCCTTGCCAACATTTATTATTTGTCTTTTTGATTACAACCATCCTGGTGGGTGTGAGTTGGTGTCTCATTGTTTTGATGAATTCCTTATTGGTTAACAACTAATGCAGCTATGGAAATGTTGAAATGTAACTATTGAAACACTTGACACACTTCTTTATGCACTGGATTTGGGCAGTAATTCGGATGGTTGTAAATTTGTTTTAACTATTGAAAGTTCCGTTTTAGAGGCTTTTTTTCCCTGGGACTGTTTCTGTTATTTGCTTTTGGTCATAATTCCTGCTTATTGGCTTTCCTTAAGACCTGAAGCATTAGACATAGTAAATTGTGTCTTTGTTGTTAGATCAAAAATATATTAATTTTCCCCAGTAGTTTTCTCATTATATTTAATGTGAAAGAAAAATAGTTTTAAGAGATGTTAGAACCTGAAGATACAGTCCCTGGGGCCCTGTATAGAGTTATTTGTAGTAGAGTTAAAGACTTAATTTTTAGAAATGAATAGATTTAAAGTTGGCCTTACGGTTCAGTGAGTGATTTGGAGAATTACTGTTCAAACCTTTGGAATAAATAATGAGGAGGCACTGTTGATGGTTTAAGCCTCTCACCAGAATCAGGTATTTTGAGTTGATCCCTTTCTAAAAAGTGAGTTTGTTTTCCTGAATTTGAGCCCACTGGTGGGCCAGCTTTGGAGAGGCAAAAGAGGGCTTCTTGAGTTGAGGCTACTCCTTTGAATCTTCTTGCTCATATTTTCATTGTATGGTGTTTTGGAAGGCACGTGGAAGTTTTCTTTGGTTTTTCACATGATGATTCAAGAGCAGGGCTTTGCTTCTCACCATACAAGAGTTTGGGAGAAGGGAATGTCAACCCACTGCAGTATTCTTGCCTGGAGAATTCCATGGACAGAGAAATCTGGCAGGCTACAGTCCATGAGCTCGCAAAACAGTCGGACACGACTGAGCAACTTTCATATGTACACACACACACACATGCAGAGTGTTGCTGGTGCATATGGGTTCTCTCCCTTTGATTCTTTAGGATTCCTAGTCTTCCTTGATGTAGACATTGTCACTTGGCTATGAGTCCTGCTTAATAAAGCATCAGTAAAGTCTAAAATTCTTTCAGTCCTTTCAGTTAAATCTCTTTCTTAATATATAGAATCATAAAATTCTTGAAATGAGAATAGGATGCAGTAAAACAGAAAATTAGAGAAATGGCCACTTGGGGGCAGGCCTCGGGAATTCAAGAATCAACAAGTTTTAGGGAAGTGACTCTGTATAAAATTTGAAGGTCTCCATTTCTAATTCTTTGAAGAGTAATGAAAGCACTGCATATGGTGTACTTCCATAGTTATTGACTTTCAGAATTCACTGTTGATTTTCCCACCAAAAATATTTCTGTGTAAAAATTTTTTCATGTCTTCTGCCCTGCTGTATATACACTGAATTTCACTTTCTTAAATAATCAATAATATGTAATCAATCAGCAGGTGCTAATTGGGTACTAGCTGAATGCATACACTTGGTGGTATAATCCAGAGGTTGTATTGAAAGAGGCCGTTCTGTATGGTGGTGGGAATTCTTTAAACAGCTATTGGCAAAGTAGATTGAAAACAAGGGATTAGTTTACTTGGTAGTAGATCAGTAATTATTTATGATGCATTTCTTTGGAGCAGGTGTACCATTTGAGATGTTTTCACTTTACATATTTCCTGTAACTGTGAAAGGTGGGGGAAGATATACTGTATAGGAGAAATATTTCACAAAGTGTGTTGCTTGCTACACCTGTGGCAAAGATCCAGCAGACAAAATGTAGTTTCTCTGTGACCAGCCTCTTGAATCAGAGAGGCAAGCACTAAGGGAATGTTGAATAGAAATTAATGTTTGGTGACTTTCAACTACACGGGTGAAATTAAAAGGAAGATGTTATTGCTTATATATTTGGTATCATGGTATCAAAGAGAAACTTGACTTCTTTATCCATCTCTTTATCAAGTTGAATTGCCTTTGCTGACTTGGGTCTCAGGGATATAATTTACGGTACTAAAAATGCTCCCTTTATGTGGGTTGACTCTTTCTGTTACTTAAGCCAAGCCAGGATTTGGAATGTCACAGCTCCTTGGGAAAAGACATAAAAGAAGCTCTTTTATGTCTTACTGATTTCATTCCATTCTGGAAATCTTACTTTGTAAAAATTTTGAATCATAAAGGAGAAGATGCAAACGCACACCTTCCACTTCTCCTGGTTGTATTTCACTGTCAGAAGTGAAGCTCTGTGTCACAAATCCAAGAGGTCGTCTGCAGTGGAGGCTTACAAGCTCTTGAACAATGGATTTCTACTTTTCTTGTGTACAGGTTAGAGAAATATAAGAAATGAAATATAGTACTGAGTATTACTAGATGATAGCTTAGAATCTTATAAGTTTTGCCTTGGCAGGTAATTTGGCATAAATTGTTAATGTAAATCTGGGTTAGTGGTGAAGACGTTATTTTAGTAAAAAAGATAAACTGCTGATTAATTCAGCATAGAACTCAATTACAAATTGAAAGTGTCTCTGCGGGACTCCTGGACCCTAAAGACAGCAGATGTTGAATTGATACTCCAGCATATTTCACGGTGGTATGAAATATTAACATGGTTTATTATACTTGTGTGGTGTGCGGTACCAGACAGGGGGAGGTGGTGGGCATGTGGGCGTGCAAAGCAGCCACACATTACACGTTCATTAATGTACACTGAAGTGTGATTAAGAATTTGGGGGAAGTTTCATCTTCTTGTTTTTAAAAAATCAAATAGCTCTGTGGAAAAATTAAGTTTAAAATAACATTTGGAGCTAAATATTTAAATGTAGTACCAATGTGTGTTTACACTGTACACATAAATGAACACAAAAATGGTATACTTACTGACACAGGATATTTAAATGTTAAATTGGACCACTACCTACAAGAGTAAGGGAACTGGAGAGCTTGAGCTGTATTTTAATGAGTTAATTGTAAGCTTTCATGGACTGGAAAGTTTTCATGGGGCTGCCGTACTGTTTTTACCTTCTGATCTAAAACATATGGTAATTTTAAAATGCCCCTATAATTTGCACAGGCAGAGTTTCATTTCTAGCCAAAAAAGAAAAAAGCTTTATGGTTTTTGTATATCTGCATCAACTTAAGGGGGGAAAAGTCAGCAAATTTTATGTATCAGAAGATCTGAATAAATGGAACTGCCAATATTTGAAGGGATTGGCAGTTCTTAAGAGGCATGAGAAAGTTGGCTTAGATGAGATATTTCAAAGCCATTACTACTCCTATGACAGTTATTTTTCTTGCATCACAGCCTAGATCAAGTCTAGATTTTGCTAGCTGAAGTAAAGACAGTTCCAAAAATAGCCAAATGATTACGCTAAGAAAAAATGTACCTTGGATACCTCTGCTATTATGAAGGCGCTTTTTTTTTAAGTGCTTTCTCAAAAACTTCTCAGACACATAAAAGTTGGCAAAGGCAGAAGAGGAGTGGGCAAAGAAACCAGAAGTTTCTTGGTACCTACACCACCAGCACATCTCTGTCCCCATTAGAGTTGCCGTTAGGGTTCTGTAAACTCTTGAGGATGATGGTCATCCTGAGATGTGAAGGGTGGACTTGAGTTGCCTTCACCTGAGTCTTACTTCTCTCCAACCAGATGCCAAGTTCTGTGCCTGCTTCTGAGGCAGAGTCCCTTTCTTAGAGACATTTACAGCCTACTAGGGTGAACAGGCCCACAAACAGTACTGAAAGTACAAGAATGGTGCTTATAAGGGGAGCATAGGCTTGATGCAGAAGAGGGATTGGTGAGGTCTGTCTCAGGGCCTTTAAGGTGGCCTCAAAGAGCATGTGTTTCCTCACTTGAAATTGTTTTTGTCTTGGGGATTAGGGAAGGGGTGGGATGGGGAAGGGAGTCTGAAGAGGAGAGGAAGCTATTCCAGGAGAGGGCCATCACCATGTACAGAGGTGTGCGGACTCCTGCTCTAACTTTCTCTCGGTGGTGTAACCCTGGAAGTTTAGGCAGCTGAACATGTTTGGAAATAGGAAAACAAAACTCCAGACAGTGTCTCAAGTTGTCTGAGCGGTCATTTCCCGAGTCAGTGTGGCCTTTTAATTAGCATCCGTTTTTCAGTGTGGGAGAGGGCTGAGCTTAAGCAGCCCTGTCCCTGCGTGTGAATATTTAGTTTAGAAAGCTGCCACGTTCCATTAGGGGTGGCTGTGTTTCGGCAGTGGGTGCAGGAGCTGTGTAGACTTTTCAAATGTCCTTTGAGATTTACGTTGCAGTGTAATTGGGAGATGCTGGTACTTAGTGTGTTGTGCATGGCAGAATGTGAGATTACCTGCTGTAATGAGACCCCAGCAGCATACCTCAGGAAGGTAGTTAAAGTTTTAACCTTAGCAGATAATGTTACTTGTGGGTTTCTGTGAGGTAATTTATATCACTCTCCCCAACCCTGAAATTGTGCAGAAACAAAAACTTTTTTAAATATGAAATTGTGCTAAATAGATATTTTAAAATTCCACCTAGTAGTCCAGGTTTTTGAAAATATTTGCAATGAACATTGTGTCCATAGACCACAATCACACTCGCAGTTGTTGTCATCTTGCCATAAATGTTGGGATGTAGTTTTTTCCTAAAAATCAGAACTGTGGTGATACTGGAATGCTGAAAAGACTTAAGGACTCATTAACTTTGATTCCTTGACAAATAGGTTAGTGTCTCTTTATGAAGATAAATTAGAGAGACAGGAGTAAGAATAGGGCGTGATGGAAAGTGTGTGCGTGAACTTTGAAGAGTTCTAGGTTTAAGGTTGTTTTTTGCCTCTTCTGTAACCCCTGTGGCCCCAGTTTATAAAAGATAAAGCTCATTTGTAAAAATGGGCTTAAGTCAGCTCCTGAAGGGATTATTAGGAGGATTTGTAAATTTATTTGTAAATTTATTTGTAAATTACAGTTAGGCTTAACAAAAGTTTGCTCTCTCATCCTCTGACTACTTCATGTCCTGGAATGTTAAAAGAAAAAGTGCCTTTTCTCAGTCTGTTTTAGTTAAGATTGAGGTATAATTGACATGCCTACTCTATTTTTATTTTAAAGATTTTTTTAAAAATGTGGACCATTTTACAGTCTTTATTGAATTTGTTACAGTATTGCTTCTGTTTTTTGGTTTTTTTGACCATGAGGCATGTGGGATCTTAGTTCTATGACAGGGATCAAACCTGTACCCCTGCATTGGAGGGTGAGGTCTTAACCACTAGACCTCCAGGGAAGTCCCTGTTTTAATTAAGATTTACAATCAAAAAATGGCCTGATGGGAAAATGAACTTAAATGGTTATCTTTTTTTTATTGACGTACAGGTAGTTTAAAGAGCAGTTTTACTCATTCTGTTTGCTGAGAAGTTTTTATACGTGTATTTTAGGGAGATACCAGCCTTTAAATGTAGTGCTGGATGCAGTGAATTTGATAGGCTTTTGCTTTAGAATTTGATGAATGTATGAATTTTTTAGAAAAACTCATCAGGATGTTCTTAACAAGCCAGATGAATAATAGAATGATAGAGTAGCATTATTTAAGCAATATGTCTGCAACTTTGAAGAATTTCAGAGGTAAGGTACTTTAAAAAGATAAACCCATGAGTGAGTAATCAGTTATATCTAAGGAGGAAATGAGCATCATTGCTGTTTTTGGATGCTAATTGTTGGAAGTTCTACGGTCTTGAGTCAAAAATCCGTGGGCTCTGAAGTCAGACAAAACTGTGTTGAATCTCAGACCTTCCAGTTGGCTGTGTGTTTTTGAGTTCATCATTTTCCCTCCCTGAGCCTCAGTTTTCTGGATTTGTAAAATGGCGAAAGGGTAGTACCTATCTTAAAGGGTTATTTGGAAGAATAAGTGGAAGAATGTACTTGGCACAGTGCCTGCAAACAGTGAATGTAAAGTTCTTTCTCCTCTTAGAATAGAATTTCTAGTAGCATATAACAAGTGAAAATGTGCTGTTTAGTACACTTCTTATTGACATGGCAGTAAGTCTGTGTGGAAGATGCGCACGTGAGCACAGTCTTACGGTATCATTTTGAGTTTCATTTGTGGTATAATTGCTTCTTTCATAATTGATTTGCTTTGAACTAGAAGTTATAAAAGTACTAAGTTACTGAGTTATTTTTGGTACTAAGTACTAAGTTATTTTTGGTTGCCCACTGCATTGGTTGTTCTGAAAGGGTTCAGTTCAGTTTTGATAACCCCTCGTGTGTATTAAGAGAGAGGGGTAGAATCAAACCAAGTTAGCTATCATCATGGGTTTCCTGCATACCAGACGCTGTGCTCTCAGCTTCTGTGCATAGAGTCTTTGAATCCTCACAGCCACCCTGCTGCTCGTGGTTTTAGGCCTCTTTTGCAGATGAGGAAATTGGGACTTTAAAAGTGTTGAGTGACTTTACATAGCTCGTAAGTAAGAAGACTAGATTCATAGTTGAATCTCCTGAATCTTCATTCTCAGATTCTTTGCTTCTGCCTTGTCCCTCCCCCTCCTCCCATCTCCCATCACCATGATCAATATAGCAGATATATGCAGTGGCTTCAGAAGTTTCCTTGTGCCCTTTTGGAATGCTTCTCTACCCCACGATCCATAAGTAACTGCAGTGTATCTGCAGACTGTGTGTGCCTGGGGTCCCAGGAAAAGGTGATGGGCAGGGGCCTTGATCGGACTCACCTGCCCTGTCTGCTCTCTGCCTGTCCCTTTCTGCTTCTTCAGAGCTGTTCCTCGAACATAGCCAAACCCTTGTGACCATACATCTCCCTTAGAGCTTCCCTCTTTACAGTCTTTCTGCTCTTGCCTACATTGTCAACCAATCCCTTCTACTCTTTCTACTACATTCCAGGGGCTAGACAGGAGTATTTCGGGAGCCCCTACCACCAAGATCCGCTGGAGAAGGAAATGGCAACCCACTCCAGTATTCATGCCTGGAAACTCCCATGGACCGAGGAGCCTTGTAGGCTACAGTCCATGGGGTCACAAAGAGTTGGACACGACTGAGCGACTTCACTACCACCAGTGAAGTGGCATTTACAGGTTGGTTCCAGCCCAGGCCATTTTTTTCCAGAACAACCTCAGTATACTTTCACTGGCTCTGCCTTTATCTTGTCCCTTTATGGTGACACCCTTTAGAATTCCTGCCACAGGATAGATATGTAATTAACTTAACCATTGTCTCTCATCAACCCATCAGAAAAATAGCTGCCAGGAAGTTACAGAGGCCTTTCTGTGAAGACCGAGTTTGTCTAGAGTTTGGTCAGTGTCCATGACTGTTGCTGAAAGTCTAGGTGGCACTCTCTGCTTCTCCCTCTCCTGTGCTCCTTCTTCCTCCCCTTCATCTGCCTCCCACTTCTGCTGCTGATCCTCCCTGGTGTCTGCTCAGGCCCTCCAATCACTTGCTTTCCTGTTGTCTGCCTTTGGCCTCGCCTCCCCGACTGCTTCCAGGCTGCAGTTTCAAAAAGCACAAATCTAACTAGATCATTTGCCAGCTTAAAATTTTCCTCGTCTTCCCACTGGAATGAAGGGTCAGCTCTCTCTGTGGCCCATGAAGCTCTCTGGGATTCAGCCATGTGGAATTAGCTACCTGCCTACACCTGTGGCCTTCCCATTTTCGTGGCTTTACCCCTGCCATCACTTCTACGCCTCAGCTTGGGTGCCATTTACATGTGTGTCAAGCCTCATCCCAGTCTCTATCACCTGCACCCTGCGAGACCTCTGTACCCTTCGCATAGTTCCATTGTCAGCCTTGACTCTTAAAAACTCTTCATGTTGTACTTGTTTCCTCTCTGGACTCTATAGTCTTCGTGGGCAGGGTCTGGTCTGTTCAGGCCTTATACCCAGTGTTTGGCACACTGTCCCTGGACTGTATTAGTATCAGAGCAGAGCATTAGTAAATGTGTGCTGAACTAAGCTAACCTGTACCTTTCTTTGAGGGGTTTTGCATTATTTGAAATCTGCTTCGTTTGTGGTCACCTTTAAATGCCCTCGACAAGAGTGCCCTGAGCTTGCCGGGACCTCCTTCTAGTCCTCTCTAAGCCCTGTGAGGCTGGAAGCAGCATCTGGTGGTGTGACCGTGCCCATACCCTTCCCGTGCACTGCACATCTGCACTGGTTTCCCACCCTCCAGACTTCAGAGGTAGATAAGCTCGATGTGAACATGGCTCCTTTGTACCTTTGTTGAGACCCAAGGAACAAGCCCACTCTGTTCCCCGCCTCCCCTCTGTTCTGGTGATAGCCCTTGCAGTATCTGCAGGAATTTATTGGCAGAGTTATCACTGACCGCATTGTTTTATGGAGAGAGAGAGAAGTATTACTAAGATCTTAATATTACCTGGGGCAACTTGGTTTTCATTCGAAGGATTGTTGAACACATTTCTCACTCTTTCTTTAAACCTAGTCTTCCCCCCACCCCTCTGATTATATTTGATTCAGTGCAGCCTTGGAAATATATATTTGAATACACATATGCTGTGAATGCTGATTTCCTCTCCTTGTGGAAAGCAGTATGTTCCCATCTCTCTTGGTCCTTTTCCCTCTGGAAGCCTAGGGGTTTTTCCTTCCATTCGCTTGTCTCAGAATCCAGCAGAGCCTCTTGCCCACCATCTTTTTTCCTGTGGTGGGATAGGAAGACAGGCTTTGGTGATCCCAGACATGAACTTGGCACGGATTCCTGAATCCCACTTATACAGAGCTGTGTGCCTTCAGCGGCCATCCAGGTTGCTCAGTAGCAAAGAATCTACCTGCAGTGCAGGAGATGCAGGAGACGTGGGTTGATCCCTGGGTTGGTAAGATCCCCTAGAGAAGGCAATGGTAACCCACTCCAGCATTCTTGCCTGGAGAAATCCCATGGACAGAAGAGCCTGCTGGGCTCCAGTCCATGGGGTCTAAGAAAGTCGGACACGACTAAGCGTGCATGTGTGCTTTGAACGCACCAGCTACCCTTCCGTGTGCCTCCGTTTTATCTGCAGTATAGGTGGAAATGATGAGGATTAAATAAGGTAACATAAGAGTTTGGCTAAGACCCAGGGATATGGTGGGTGCCCATGTTAGTTCTCTCACAACCTCGTCTTTTTCCTTCTGCCCTTGAACTTGGCACCAATTCTGTTTATAAAGTCTGTGTGTCAGGGCATTCCCGTCCCTTTATTCCTCCCAGCAGCCCTTGGGCAGAGGCATTGTCCCTATTCTTCGGACGGCGCTTGTGGCTCAGAGAGAGTTGAGCACTGTCTTCATAAGTAACCCAGTTCTCCCAGGCTTCTCTCGTCTCTATTTGGCCCATTGTAGTTGTGCAGCCTTGCACATCTCTCCTAGCCTGAGCCGTGCTCAGACTTCTGCACCATTCAGTGATCTGGGACAGACCAAGTTGGCAGGGACTTGGCTGGCAGTTCCTTGAATATGAGCTCCCCTTCCCATCTCAGACAAAATCCTTTTTAATCACTCGTGAATCCCCAGCAGCCTTGCCCTTCATTGTTTGCGTCACACAGTTCTTGGATGCCACAAGGAAAGAAATGGCAGCACTATCTAAGCCTTAGAGACACAGTCACTAAATTAGTCCCCGCTCTGGGCACCTCAGCACCAGCTGTAACTCAGTTTCGCCAAACAGTTCCGATGTTTGGCAGACCGTGTTTACCCAAACAGCTCAAGCTGAAAGCAAAAACTCAGACACTTTTGCTTTTATCACACAGTCCAGTCTGAAAAAAATTAACCTTTTCCACTATAAAGTATGTGGCTATACAGAGGGATACATCAGGCCTGTTAGAGGTACAGGAAGCATACTGCTTTTGGGGGACCAGTTTTAAACACTTTTTTGAGCTCTTTAAATTTTATTCAACCGTCAGCCATGAATGACTCCTTCAGGCCACATCAGTGGCATAGTCAGAACCTCAGCTTCTCAGCAGGCCACTGCAGAATGTCCTGCCCAAACCTCTTCCTCTTGTTTGTCTGACCGTCTTTGAATGCTCTTGCTCCCTGGTCCCCAGTTTGGACTTGCACAGTTAGGGAATTCCACCCCCCCCTTTTTTTTTTTTGATCTTTGTTTCATAATCAATTTCATGTTTTAGTTTTGGCAGAGCTGTGAATGCATTTGAAGTCAGTGTTTCATTTTTTCATTTGTTGATATTCACACCAAGCGTTGTGCTAGCTGCTGAGATTGAAATGGCATGATTTTGGTCCTCTTTAGAGTCCAGACTCTTGTCACACCCAGAGTTTTATCTGTTCTGCTGTGATCATCAGAGAAATAGCATTTTTTACTGTTTCAAGTCAAAGCGACAAAAGATTATGCAGATTTTCCAAGATGGAGTTTGGACTGCTTCAGTTCTTACTGAGTAAAATCGTTAGTTTTTAGTAAAGGAGCAAACTGTCATGAACTAAATGGTCCTTGTAGATTTAATAGCAAATAGGAAAACTGATGATGTGGGAGAGTTCAGCTGTGATGCCACCCACATCCTTGTTCCCCTCAGGCAAAGGCAGGAGAGCCACTGCCCCGGCTCTCGGTGTGACAGTGGCACAGAAAGCAAGGGGGCACCTCTGAAACGCCCTGGGAAACGAGAGCGCCGGGGAGCGCCGGTCGTTGTGAAAAAGGCTGAGTGGTTCTCTTTTTTCCAGCCTGCTTAACACTTGCACCTCAGCCACATAAATGGAATGTATTTTTCAGGAAATAAGCAGTTTTGTTTTAACTTCTTTAAAAATTTTTAGTTACAAATCTGTGGTTTCAAATGACTTGCCATATATGTGTGTTTTCAGATTCTGCAGCTGTATATAAAATAGTAGGTTGGGTTTTCAGTCAGATGCATATGTAGTACTTTGCCTGCCCCAACATAAGTAAAGCACTGTTCATAATGCACAACAGTAGCATGTCGAGGGTTTGTTTAAAGAGTATTAATTTGATGCTGAACTGTCCAGGGTGCCCATTGGCTAGATCCCCTACATTTTCCTCTGGTGACATTCCCAATCTAAAAATCACTTAAGTGAGAAGAGAGATCTGACTGTTGCTGTAGACAAGAATAATGTGGAAAAGTTTCTTTGCAGTACTATCTTGGACCTGTACCACTGTAGATGCCGAGGTAATCTATCAGTTTGTGAGTGTCTACAAAATGCAACTCTCTAGATAACAGGTTTAAAGTAAAGATTTAATACAGTCTCCATCTCCTCTGATGTTGCAGTGACAGTTTAAAACTCATTCTCTAAATCTCAGCAGACTTTATAGCTAGCAGTGGGCCAATATAAAGTTTAATAGCATTACAACCCATAAATCATCTTTTAAAGATGCTACTAGTAGCTCCAATATTAAATGCAGACAATCGCCTGTGTTATAAATAATTTATCAAACACCATTTCAGATTAGCCTTCCATGCTGAGTTATTTATTTTAGCCTTTTCTGTACGATTCCTAAGGCACTTTTTGAAAGATGCATTACTGGTCAGTTTAATGAACTTGGGGGTCTGTTTTGTCCCCTCAAGCACGCGGGTACAGCTGTGGTGACCATTACGTGGCCGATGCGGACCTCTTTGTGCCTTTTACAAGTGCTGCCCATTTGTCATGTGGTGGTAAATGGAGCTGCACATTGGGGTCCAGGGACACATTGTGCAGTGCAGTGATGGAGACAAACAGATAGCTCTATAAAGCGCTGCCTGTCACAGCTGACTTGCAGTACAGTACATCACTCTTAGTGTAATCTCATTTAAGGAGCAGGGGTGGCCCGGGGGACTGATATTCCCAGTTAGTTTGGTCTTTGTAGCCATAAAGCAGGAAGTGCTCCTTTTATATTCTCTGAACTTTTAGGAAGTGTGCTTTTTGCTTGGATTAATTATTATAGGAACTTCTCCACTGCACTGTGTGAAGGTTTGCCAGCAGGTTTGTTTGGACCTCCTTCTCCTGGCCTGGTGTTTGGTACAGTCAGTCACTCCTTGGAGATAAATTATGTCCCTTGGAGCCCTCTGGCTTGCTGGATTAAATAAGTTACCAGTTTTTAAACAATAGCCATGACCCATGATTCTTTCAGTAATCATGTGATAAATCTTAAGTTATTATCACTATATTACAGAGGAGAGTGAACTCAGAGGTGAAATGCTTGCTCAAGGGTGAACAGCAGTGAGTAAGTAGGAGGCTGGAGACTGAAACACATTCTGTCTGCCTCTAACCCCGCCTGATGACCTTGAACCTGGGTTGCTCAAATAACTTTTGAGCACTGGGATCATGATGGTGATCTTTTCGCTGAGCAGCTCAAAGTAAAAGGAAGCTGCTATTGGCCCGCATAGCCTTTTTTGTGGGGGAGGGGGCGTGGGGGGAGGTAGCCTGGATGAGTGCGGCTGCTCTGCATGCACATTGAATCCAAGCTCTCCTGTGACTAGCAATGTGAATCCACAAGCAGCTGGCCAGGGGAGGCTGCTGGCCCGGCAGTAGGAGAGCGCCTCACTCTGGGGCTTAGCAGCTGGGGTCACAGCCCGTGTGTAGCAGCTGTCCCCAAGTGGATTCTCCCTAGAACTCTGGTCCCTTTGCCGCTTCCAGAAAAGTGAGGTGGTTTCCCCTGAAGAATGAATCCTAAGGGAAGAAACAATGCTTCTGCTCTTTGTGACCCAGAGACAGATAAAAATGTGTTTTCCCTACCTTTTGCTTTTAGTCTGTGGTTTTTCTCAATAGCTTCCCTAAATATTTGGTAGCACATGTTGAAGACAAGACTTGTTTAATTGTGAAAATCCACTATAAAGAAAACACAGTATGAATATGCCCAGTAGCACATTTGCATATATGTCACATAGGTGCCACTCAGGAAGTGGAAAAACCTGGTGGGATAAAGATCAGAATGGAGATACTATGGTAAAGGACCATATTTGTCATAAGATACAGTTCCTGGAACATGGTAGGTGTCTGCAAATATTTGTTGAAAGCATTAACTATGTAAATAATGGGCAGACAGAAAAGCCTTGGTGGTTTTCACCCTATTTGTCTTTTGAGGGTTTTTGGTGGAGGTGAGGAATATGTGAAATAAGACTTTGGATCTTAATGTTCATCTCTGCCATATCACCTTGTAGAAATGTTTAGGTGGTGGTCTGTGGGCAGTGCTTTCCCCACCATGGAAGTGACCAGCAGAGGGTCTGTGAGTTGGCTCAATGAGAAATTGGCAACAACCATCTTTCTCTTGGGCTTCCCTGGTAGCTCAGCTGGTAAGAATCCACCAGCAATGCAGGAGACCCCAGTTTGATTCCTGGGTTGGGAAGATCCCCTGGAGAAGGGAACGGCTACCCACTCCAGTATTCTGGCCTAGAAAATTCCATGGATTGATTATATAGTCCATGGGGTTACGAAAAGTCAGACACAACTGAGCGACTTTTACTTTTCATCTTTCTCTTATACTTGTTCAAGTTCTGAAGATCTTTGCTGATGAGGAAAGACACCCTGAATCAAGGGGCTGCTGTCTTCCCAACTTGCTCAGGAGCCCCCAGCTCACAGCTGAGACAGGTTACCTGTGAGCTGGTGTGGTGGTATGGCCTTCTGGCCCTAGAGCTCAGGGTCCTGTTTTAATTATTTGTGTGACCTTGGGCAGGTCATTGACTCTCTCTCTGCCTTGGTTTCTGACAATACCAACCTCAGAAGATAGTTAAGGGTAGGGGTAGACATGACGATGATCATCAAAGTCTACCTCAGTGCTTGACACACTCTAGTAGGTGCTTTAACATTTTCCGTCCTGTGTACATGAGAGGTGGGTAGGACTACAGAAAGAAAAAAAAATCAGAGACTTGAGATATTTCCTTTTTTAATGAATTGTCTTTCCTAGAATTTGAAGGGGTGGTAGTGGGAGAAATTTTGAAGGTTTATTTCCCTAGTTTTTAAAAGCATTTTATGAGTAACTCAGATTGTATGTTTGCATTAATTTTAAGTTAAAAATTTTTAAGTTTTGTACGTTCATCTACTCACATTAAAGAATATTTGTAAACTAGAGGAAGTCTCACCTGTAATCTCAGCACTGTTGGCACCTTGGCATCAGCGGATTGTAATGGATTGATGTTAGATAAACATGTCTATTGTGTATATTTCAGGTTCTGTAAGTCTTCTCCATCCCCATCCTCAAGTATTAAATAATTTGGGAAATTTAAATCTGCAGGCCTGAGTGCTACCAGCAGTGTTTGTGACAACCACTGGGTACTGTTGGCTGGCTCAGGGCACCAGCATCACTGATGAGAACAGCAGTGAAATGAAACAGCAGAGGAGAGGAGAGGAGGTGGTAGGTCAGGAGCAGAGGGATAAGCAAGGTACTTTGATACACAGACCCCCATTCCCCCACCACCAGGTCCCCCGGAACAAGTTGGAATGATTTTGCATTTGTTAACTTAGTGTTTGGTTTTTGCTGTTTCTGTGGTAGCAGCTTGAACAGATGTTCAAGCTGGTTTTAGAAGAGGCAGAGGAACCAGAGATCAAATTGCCAGCATCCACTGGATCATGGAAAAAGCAAGAGAGTTCCAGAAACACATCTATTTCTGCTTTATTGACTATGCCAAAGCCTTTGACTGTGTGGATCACAATAAACTGTGCAAAATTATGAAAGAGATGGGAATACCAGACCACCTGACTTGCCTCTTGAGAACACTATATGCAGGTCAGGAAACAACAATTAGAACTGGGCATGGAACAACAGACGGTTCCAAATAGGAAAAGGAGTACATCAGGCTGTATATTGTCACCTTGCTTATGTAACTTATATGCAGAGTACATCATGAGAAACGCTAGGCTGGAGGAAGCACAAGCTGGAATCAAGATTGCCGGGAGAAATATCCATCACCTCAGATATGCAGATGACACCACCCTTAATGGCAGAAAGTGAAGAGGAACTAAAAAGACTCTTGATGAAAGTGAAAGAGGAGAGTGAAAAAGTTGGCTTAAAGCTCAACATTTAGAAAATGAAGATTATGGCATCTGGTCCCATCACTTCATGGGAAATAGATGGGGAAACAGTGTCAGACTTTACTTTTTTGGGCTCCAAATTCACTGCAGATGGTGATTGCAGCCATGAAGTTAAAAGACATTTACTCCTTGCAAGGAAAGTTATGACCAGCCTAGATAGCATATTCAAAAGNCCGGGAATTGGTGATGGACAGGGAGGCCTGGCGTGCTGTGATTCATGGGGTTGCAAAGAGTCGGACTTGAATGAGCGACTGAACTGAACTGAGACTTGCTTTTCTCTCATGTCTTTTCCAAAAGACCACTTATCGGGGCTTCAGGTCATGCAAAGGTTATGTACAACGGTATTGAGGAAAGGGTTCTTTTACCTACTTATAGGACTTCATGTATGGCATGAATAATTACTTGTAATACTTAGGCGTTTCTGATTGCACTAATTTGGAATGAAAGATGATATTCCTCTGTGTATGTGGGAGAGTTGATGGAACCACATAAAGATTTTATCTCATTATTATTAAAGACAATACCTTAGGCCATGGAAGTTCAGGAATCTCTGAGTTTAGCTGATCTGATATTTAGATCGATGTTTGTTCTCTCTTACCTTTCCTGAAGATTGAGGGTAAAGTTGAGGTAAACTATCTTAGTAAGTGGCAGGACTTTCCAAAAGTCTTTAGTAATAGTAAAATGGATGCCTCCATCACTAGAGAGAAAGATCAGAGATTTTCTAGATTGGGAACATGAAATTAAGAAAATTTTGCTATTACTAGAGTTTTTAAATAAGCAGGGTGACAATATACAGCCTTGATATTCTCCTTTTCCTATTTGGAACCAGTCTGTTGTTNAGTTGGACTGTGAAGAAAGCTGAGCGCCGAAGAATTGATGTTTTTGAACTGTGGTGTTGGAGGAGACTCTTGAGAGTCCCTTGGATTGCAAGGAGATCCAACCAGTCCATTCTGAAGGAGATCAGCCCTGGGTATTCATTAGAAGGACTGATGTTGAAGCTGAAACTCCAGTACTTTGACCACCTCATGCGAAGAGTTGACTCATTGGAAAAGATCCTGATGCTGGGAGGGATGGGGGCAGGAGGAGAAGGGGACGACAGAGGATGAGATGGCTGGATGGCATCACTGACTCGATGGACATGAGTTTGAGTGGACTCCGTGAGTTGGTGATGGACAGGGAGGCCTGGCGTGCTGTGGTTCATGGGGTCACAAAGAGTCCAACACGACTGAGCGACTGAACTGAACTGAATGGTAGCGGCAGCCACCTCCCCCTCTAAGATGCTTGCTTTCTTTGCTCCCACCTTCACTGATTTCTGCTAAGGCTTTTGACCTCCATAGACTTGGGAATCCCAGGAGAGAACTTCTAATGAGAGGATCCTGTTTGAATGAATTCTGTGGGGCTGAATACGCACAAGAGAATAACTCGTTTTACTGAGGCCACATAGCTGCCACTCAGGAAGTGGGAAAACCTGGTGGGATAAAGATCAGAATAACCCCCAGCCCCTGCTGCTGGGTTGCTGAGGATCCCACTTCCAGCAGGGCCTTCTCTGGGTCTGTAGAGGGCGCTCATGTCACTGGAATCCTACTTACTGGCTTTGGGCAGGTTGAGGAGCAGCGCCCTCTTCTCAGTACCTGTAGACAGTGAACTTGCTCTCTTCGATCTCAGGCTGGAATTTGGGCCAGGCATCCGAGTTTCTCCAAGGCTGTTGCTTGGATGAGCTCTGTATTTCAGCTTGCCAGTTGGACTCCATGCCCTCATGTATGGGGAAGGGGGCTGAAGCTCAAGTTAAAGTCTCTTCTTTGCAAGACTGGTTCATTTTTTTTGTCCTTGTGTGAAGAGATTGAGCCTGCTGTTCCCCTAGTCCTGCCCTGCTGCCTATAGCGCCTGCCTTCTGCTTTCTGAGTGCCTGGTGTGCAGGCCCTGCCCGAAGGTTTGCCGACCCAGCCAGTGTTCTCACAGCTTCTTCTCAGTTATCCGTTAGCCCTTAATATTCTGTGTTGTAGTTACCTGAATCTGGTGCTTCTTGAATAAGAAATAATCTACATTTTTTTTTTTTAACAGTAATTGTTGGAGACTTAAGACTTGCTCTTAAAGGAAAAGTAAGAGTGACTCCCAGAAAGGAATCACTTCAGCAAACATGCAGACTTACTAGTGGGAGGGGACAGGTTCTCTAGTGCAGGAGATCTCGGCCTTGGCTCTGCTTTTTTTCACCATGATATTGACTTTATTATGTTACCAGGAAGCAGATTCCAACCATTTTGGACATTTTTGATGAAGGGTCTTTACTACCTTCCTGATCAAGGGTCTTTACTACCTCCCCCTTTGTTAGAAAAGTTTACCAACCCATTTTAGATGAAACAGCTGCTATCAGCCCACAGTCCTATTATGTGGTACATTTCTGACGTGAAAGTTTGTTGAAGAGGGCGTGTGAAGAGGGGTTTGAAAGGCCTGGTTCTCTTGCTTACCAGCTGCAGAACCTTGGGCAGATCATTGCAGTACTTTTGAGACCTTTCCTTCATTAATGGGCACTAAAAACGATGCCTACCTCACAGGTTGGCCTTTTCCCCTCCCCCTTTTTTCTTCCTGCTTCTGACAGCACCCTGGACATCAGAGCAGGCCCTGCATTTGACTGGGAACACTCTTGTTGCTATTTTCTTTCTTAGGAGGAGGAAGCTAAGAAGCTGGTGAGTGAAGCCATAGCAGCCGGGATCTTCAACGACCTGGGGTCTGGAAGTAACGTTGACCTGTGTGTCATCAGCAAGAGCAAGCTGGATTTTCTCCGTCCGTACTCAGTGCCCAATAAGAAGGGGACCAGGTAAGTGAAGGCTTCTTGTGGCCACCCTTACTATATTCATGGCATCCGAACGGGACTTCCTTTTATTTGTACCCATGTTAAGCCAGTGTACCCAGGCCAGCTTTATTCAACAGACCTTAGAATCAGTATTTATGACTATGAACTGCTCTCAAGTATAGGAAAGTGATGTAATCTGTAAAATGTTGATGGGAGATGTTGAGTGGACAGATTCCTAGACTGCGGATTATGAGGAGAGGTTTGAATTCAGCATGTGCTGGCCTTTCTCTGCTTTCTTAAAGATGCCTCTGAATTCTGTATGAAGTTCTGCAAGAAGGTACATTTTCTAGGGCAGCCAGCCCATAGCTTTTTCTCAGAGTGGTTCAAGAGTCTGAAATGGTTACCAGCCATTGGTTAAAATGTCTCCAGAAGTTAGCCTTTGAGAGCTAACTGGTGCTTCTTCCTATTGTGGAGGGAGCCGTGCCACTTTCTTAGCCTGTGGCATGTGCTGAGCTGGCGCTGCAGCCCAGCTCAGAATGGGCGAGGGGGGCGAGGTGCGCATCAGTTTGCTTACGTAACTGGAAAGTGGCCAGCCCTGGTGGTAAGTGAGCTGCTCAGCAGCAGTCTCAAACAGCTGTGCAGCTGCCTAACCTCTTCCTGGAGGCTGAGCCACTCAAAACGTGGCTCCTGAGCTCTGCTCCAGCGGCCTTCATCTGAATGTACGCAGGAGCAGTTAGAGCCTCAGCCCCGTTTGGCCAGAGGAGAGCAAGCACACCCTCTTCCTCAGTGCTGCTTCAACTCCCACACATGTACTCAACTCCAAGTCGGGTAATTCACAAGGAAAGGAAAGAACATTGAGAAGTAACAGGTATTCAGTGCCGTGTGTGCTCAGCATTGTGGACCCGCGGGGTGTTTTGAGACGGGCAGGACAGCACAGCAGAAAAGAGCTCTGGCTTGGGGTGGGGACTCTGGGCACCTGTCTTAGATCACCTTGGGGCTGGACAGGGTGATCTCTGCCTAGCCCACGGGACTCCTCCGGCCCTGGGTGGGAAGGGAAGCAACCTTTCGGGCCTGGGCTGTGTGGGACCTGGCTCCTCTGCAGCGCGGCATTCAGTCTACTGCTGAAACCAGGTGCCATAACCCACTCCTCCCACAGACTTTGTGGTTCAGGAGTCCAGCACACAGGAGTCCCGTGGGGCTCTGGCTCCAAGGCCACAAGCCACCAAGGGTCCGTCCAGTTGGGGAAGGAGCACCATCTCCACACCAGTGCCGGGAGCAGGCACACCTGGAGGAGGGGCCGCTGCTCGGGCCCTGTTAAGAGCAGGGTGGGGACGTGGGGAGGTTTCACAGAACTAAAGGCCCACTGTTCGTGGCTGTACAAACTCCTGGTTTTGTACAGAGCTGTTACGTCACCCTTTTTTCTGTCTCCTGCCCTCTTTGAGCACAAGCTGCCAGGTGAGAGGATGGCTTTTCAAGGAGCACATGGCCACGGCACAGCCAACAGCGTCCTTGGTCCACGTCAGGTGGACAGAAAGTGTCCCAGCTGCGGACAGGAGAGAGGAACAGTTGAACTTGTGCTGCTTCGAAAGTGTTGTCTCCCTGGTCCCACTGTGAAATTAGCAATTCAGATTTTATCTTAAAGGCTGCCATGCTCAGAGAAACCTTTCAGATTCACCTAAGCAAAGTGGTGTTGGGTGGGCGTTAGTGGTGATCTACTGTGTCCCTTTAGGGACAGTTAATTCTCCCTTCTTGAGTCTCCAGTGTGGTCAACAGTGACAAGCCCAGAGTCTGGCTGTGGGTCATTTTTGTACTGTTAATGCTTCCAGATATTTTTACCATGTTTAAGGTTACAGTTACATCATCCAGGGCAGTGGCACCTTAATGAAAGGATTGGCTTCCTGCTGGTTACCGAAGGGTATTAATGCTTTAGGGAGGTTGAAGCTTGAAGGCAGAGGAGCAAATGCATCTCCTGGGGATGCGGAGGTGGGGAAGGAAATCCGAGGGTCCACTCAGAGCCAGGTGCTCGATCTTACCTCTTTCCACGTGCATCCTGTCTTCTATAGCCCCATTTTGTAGCACTTGAGAGCCGAGGAAAGTGACCTTTGGGGGAGCAGAATCCCCCCTGCTTCGAAGAACTGGGAGTCAGGAGAGCGAGGACTCCAGTCTAGGCCGGCTTGCCCCCTAAGTACTTGTCCCTCTCTCCAGCCCTCTGTCAGGCCCCTAGGGGATCCTAACTCTCTGCTTTTGTCTTTCTCTCACTAGGTTTGGCCGGTACAGGTGTGAGAAAGGGACCACTGCTGTGCTCACTGAGAAAGTCACAACCCTGGAAATCGAGGTGCTGGAAGAAACAGTCCAAACAATGGACACGTCCTGAATGGTGTCGGTGGCTGGCTGGCTACCGCTCTGGAAGACTGGGGGCAATGGAGGCTCCCCCTGTAAGACATTCGGCCAGTGTTTGCTGAATGAACCCAATAAAAAATGAAAACAGAATTAAGTGGCTGAAGTCAGAGCTAGTGGTTTCCCACCCCTTTGCTAACTTACTTTTCTCTTTGTTCAGGGTATTCCCAGGTTTCTTCTTTTTCTTTGCTGCTTAGAATGAGTGTAGCACAGCCAAGTAGGAAAGAACCACTCATCGGTTCTCAGTACCAAGAACAAGCAGGTAGGTGGACAGTGTTGCTTTGCTCTAGCTGCGTGACCCTGGGTGTACTCCTTTGCCCAGTTTCACAGATGTCCCAAGAATGCTTGGGACTTACTGTTAGGAAATGACTGTTTCTCCAGTACTCAGGCCTGCTGAATGGTTGAAATTGTGTACCTCCAGAGGGTCCTTATACTAAGCAGAATTGTTCTCAAGGGGTCGAAAGTTGATGGCATGCAGAAAGCTAGTTCATCTGTGTCCAAAGCCGATACTGCCAAGGGAGACAAACACAGTAGGGATTCTGAGAGCCATAAGCAGAATATTTGCAAAAAGTCTGTCTGGAATCAGAAAAACTTTTAAGTGCTAAGTGCCAGACAGAGTCTGACTGTCCTCCAGGGCATGCTCATCTTGGGGACATGAGAAAGGCCCAGTGCCATGGTCTCCCAGAGTGAACCCACTCTTGGGCAAGCTGCCCTGGTTAAACTGCCAGGAGTGGGGTGGGGAGAACAATGCGATTATTTAGGATAGCAACTTGGCTGACGATTTATCAAAATTATCTGGGGAGCTTAAAAAAATTCCCAGATTACTCAGTGTCTGGGGCCTGAGAAATTGTTTTTAAAAGCAGCTTTAGAGATTGTGCTGCAATGTGAAGCTGTTTTAAAAGAACTCACAAATCACACACATTCACAGAAGGACCCCTCTTACCCATTTTATTTCAACCATGGAGGATGAGTACAAAGCAGAGGCTGCATCTGAAGAAAATCTCTCAAACGCGACAGTATTACAGTAGAACAGAGTTCACACAAGAAATCGGCACACTGGCCCGACCCAAATCCTTTGTCCCCAGGAAGGCCTGACCAGGATACCAGTGGGGCGGACACATGCGCCGTCTGTCTGGAGGGCTGAACTGTCACCAACTCAGTGGGCGACGATGTAGATCATTTGAGGATTAACTTGAGTGTAAAAACAAAATTCAAACTACTTCCTTCAGAGCTTCAGTTTTCCTTAAGTTCACATTTATAAAGTAATCTTCACAGTTAATCCTATTTGGGCGCAAGAAATAAGTGAACACACTTCTGGTTTTCTACAAATAATACAGCTGTACGTTAACTCTTGACTTGCATGGTCCGTGGATTTCAACTTTCTGAAGGAGTGAGTAGCTACCATTTTTGGATCATCTGCCATGAGCTAGATAACTTACATATTTTATCTCAAATTCTGTCAGCAACCCTGAAGATAGATGTTATTAAGTCCATTTTATAGATGAGGCAACAGTCTCAGAGAGGTTAAGAAGCTTGCCCAGGGTCATGCCAGGAAGGTGCAGAACCAGTGCAAAGCCCGTATATTCTTATTTCCTACGCTTCTTTCTCAGGGAGGAAAACACTTCACACTGATCATTAAATGAACCGCCAGCATTCAAGCCGGTGATGAGGGCCGGGTGCTGGCAGGTGTTCAGAATAGGGCTGAGCCGACTGCACAGAGAACACTCATGGCTTTCAAATACTCTTTGCCTCTATGTTAGATGCTGGGTTCACCTCGTCGTCATTTATCAAGTTATAAACATAGAGAAAAATATTAGGAAAATCTCCACTCGACTTAAAAAAAATATTTCCACTTTCTTCCCTTACAACAGAGTAAATTAAGCACACAGCTTGATTGAAAAGATTCTAAGAGCTAAACTTGCAACTATCCATTTTAAAAGGCTCACTACAAATCAGAGTCTCCTGTATTCTCCTGTTACTACAGACCTTTAACAGGTCACTGAAGGAATTATCCGAAAGATTCACATTACAGTCCAGATATAAGGAGTGTGTCAGTGGCTCACTGAACCATCCACCCCTTGCAACCCAGCTGAGAGTGGGTTCACAACAGTTTAAAGAAAGGAGTTTCAAATGTGACCACCAGCAACACGTGACCAGTGCCCCTCCCCCCAGCAGCCCCGTAGTCAGCATCTGCTGTGAAGCCTGGGCCCCTCTGGGGAACCTGTGAACCCTCTAGTCTTAGTTGGTCCCAGTTACCAGGTGGCCACTTTGGAGAAGACTCAGGTAAGGCAGGTAAGGTGTGGCTTCCGAGAAGGCACGCTGCATCCACGCTCAGGTGCTTGAAGTCCACACGTGCATCTGTTTGGCAATCTGGTGCACATAGGTGATGTCGGGTCTCTGGTTGGGGTCAGGGTGGATACACATGCTGACCAGTTCTCGTAACTGCAAAAGACAGATGACGCCTATTACTCCCAAGCAGCCTCGTTCAGGTTCTGCATTAACTCATTAACCCTCATGGTTCCTACACAATGAGCAGAGACATTCGAGACGGGTGAGTGGTGGGCGCGCAGGGCCGTGTTTGGCCTGTCTGGTCCCAAGGCCAGGTCTTGGAGACCCTGAGAGTGCTGCCTCCAAAGAATTGTAACTTCTGCCATCTCCACTCCTGGGTAAATCTGTGTACTGTGTGTGTGTCTGCTGTCAGTCATGCAGATGCCCAAAGCAGAGGGCAAAACTCAAGGCAAGGGCTTATTGATCATAATAAATGCATTAACATGCAGCAGAGCTGCAGTCTGCCCACCCCCTGGCCTCTTTATTGTGCTCATGAAAGACGGAGCTTTTAATTATACAGACACTGAAGGCTGCTCCTGCCTCCGGGTGGGGGAGGGGTACCTTGAGCCTCTGATCACCTCCATTCTTCTGATAGCCAGAGTGCCAATTATTTTAATGGTAATTAAAATAATGACCTTAGAAAGCCTACATCTTAACTTGCATCACTGGGCTCACTGCAGTTTTTTCTTTTTCATTTAAATACCTGCTGCTGGAAGGGCTGGCGAAGGCGCAGCAGGGAGAAGGGAGACCCTGACTTAAGGGGGCTCACATGGACTCTGGGCTAGGCCCAGTGGGTCTGGTGGTGCGCTGCACTTCCTGCTTCACTCCTGAGCTGTTCCAGGCTGAGGGATCTGGGGTTCCTCCTGGGAGAGGTTTCAACCTGTGTGCTTGCTGCCTTACTGGAGATTTCACTGCTTTATAAAAACACCGAGAAGCTCCTGGCCAGATGCAGGTGAACCTGCAAGACCAAACTCCAGAACTGTAGTGTTTGGGGGCAGTGGCTGTGAGAGTGCCCAAGAAAACCACATTAAGGTAGTCTGTGAGTAGACCACACAGTTGGCAACAAGTGTGTGCCTGAAAATTTAAAAGAGAAAGTGTCTTATTCCTAAAAGGAGATAGAACTTCAAAAGTGAGGTGTGCAGAAGGGCTCCAGTGCTAAGAATGAACACCTCCAGGAGCTGCACACAGCTGGTGAAAGCCAGGTGCTCTGGGGTGGAGGCACTCCGGACGGTGGAAGGACTGACTTGGGAGGGAAGAGGGCCAAAGGCTTTATGAGAATTCCTTCATTCCAGCTTCATAACCGTGAGACAGAGCTGACAGTTCCCATTGACAAACTGGCAAATTGAGGCGCAGAGAAGTCATCTGCTCCAGGTGGTATGACTCCAACCTTCTTAACAGTTTCCAACAAAATTCCAAATTCAAGGCATCCCTGGTGGCTCAGGGGAAAAGAATCCGCCTGGCAACACAGAAGACACGGGTTCGATCCCTGCCCCTGCACCTCAAGTACTGATCCTGGGCTCTAGAGCCGCAGCAACTGAGCCTACACGTCCTGTGTGCCCTAGAGCCTGTGCTCTGCAACAGGAGAAGCCACTGCAGTGAAAGCCCATGAACCGCAACCAGAGAGGAGCTCCCACTCAGCACAGCTAGAGAAAAGCCCTCTCGGTAACAGAGACCCAGCCAAGAATACCTATAGACAAAAAAATCCAAACACAAGGGGAAGAAAAACCAATGCAACTGTTAAGTTGGTGAACAACTCAACTAGTTTCTCCTTTCCTACCAACTTCCACCCCAGAGCATAAGTACTTCCTCCAAAGGTCACAGGAGAACTCTGCAAGCCACTGAAGCAACAGCCACAAGAGAGTGCAGTGAGCAACTCTAGGGAGCTACACGCCTGCCCGCCCTCTGGCTGCCGCCAGGAGTCCGCAGAGCCAGCAGGCATGGGAACAATGGCTGCCGGGAGAAGGGTGGCCAAGGCCCCTGCTAGTCAGCCTGCTTGGATGCAGGGTTAGCATACACTGGGACACCTGGTCGCTATAGCCTGGTGGGCGAGGACTGCTCCTTCCAGAACCTTCACAATGGTAAAGTGAGCAGTCCGGACGCTGCCTCGCCTTGGCTGGATGGCTGGCTATGGAAGAGGGCTGCACCCTCAGGAAATCAGATGGCATGGCAGCTAAGTGCAGGGTCATCTGGGTCAGATGCTGCTTTCATCACAAGCAAGTTACTTAACCCCTCTGAGTCATTTAACCTTCCTGGCAAAATGGCATTAGGGGCAGGGGGATTCATCAGTCCTAAATGTGAGCTGTTACTGTGAGGCGATGGCCTGTGGTCCTGCAGGGTGGGCCCAGGGAGAGACAGACTCCCTGTCACACCCCCTGCTCTTGACCCTGAACACAACCCGTGGAGCGTTTCCTTTGAGCCAGGCTCTGCTACAGCAGTGGCTACTCTGGCTGATGGTGGTGGTAAACGTTAGCCTGGTGCTGGACCGAGCACACCCCCCCTGCATTACCTCAATCCTCTGCAGGAGATTCCAAGATTACTGCTATTTTACAGATGAGACAGACAGTTCAGTGACTCGCCCAAGAAGAGTGAGGGTGAGTATGTGACACTCTTAACCACTCTGGGCTCTCCTCACCTTTTATCCATGAAGGCAAAACATTAGTCCTGCTTTTAAGAAGAGGAACCTGAGGCAGAAGATGCTCTCCCACAGCCTTATCCATCACAGCCTGACTGCCAGATTTGTCAGTCTGTATCCAGAGCCCCTGCCCTCAGTGTGGAATGTTGAAAATGAGACCACCAAAGGGTCTGACGCAGGTCTGTAACAGCAAGGAGGCTGGTCTGCTTGCTGTGGTTTCCTCTCATGGGAGTGAAGTGGCTGCCAACGGTAGCGTGGGGCCAGCGAGGCCCTGCCACCCCTTGTGTGCCTCCTGTTGTCTGAGCCCGTCTCGGGGGCCCAGAGCAGTGAGCCTCACTCCAGCCCTGAGCTGGGAACCAAACGGTCAGAAGCGGGCAGATGGGGCAGCTCCCGCCAGTTCCTATCCAGTGGGTGGGCTGTAGCCCTGCTGTCGGGGGCCACACCAGGTCCCTGAGACTTGCCTCTTAATCTGCCCCCAACCCTGAGTCCCTCACACCAGGAAGTGGAGAAGTCACTTCTGCACTGTTAAGTGAACCCAGGCTCAGCCCCTCCTGGAGCCTCACTGGTCATTGGAGCTCACCAGGCCCAGCGCTGGCGGCAGCAGACCCACCTTCTCAGAGTAATGTTCCCCGGGGAGAGGCGGGTAGTCACACTGCTCGATCTTCTGGCAGAGAGAGAAGAGATTCATTTTGTCTCCATAGAAGGGGCTCTGAAGAGCTGCCATCTGCAAGGAGAGGGGTGAGAGAGGAGTTTTTGGCCCTGAGG
>SJYV01039891.1:4581-15835 GCA_006410875.1 Neotragus pygmaeus | reverse complement strand
ATGTGCTTCTTTTTAAAAAAATAATTTGATCATGTCATTTGGCCAGGGATCTTAATTCCCTGACCAGCGATGGACCCCATGCCTCCTACATTGGAAGCATGAAGTCTTAACCACTGGACCACCAGGGAAGTCCCAGGGTGCTTATTTTTTTTTAAAATAATTAATTCTGTACAAAGCTAGTGTTGACTGAGAACACTTCATGGCTGCCATATTTCCCCCCCAAAATACTTTTTTGCTCAAAATGAAAGCAATAGATAAAGCATAAAATACGGAATAGGAGAGGATCTAAAAATATTAATATCAAGAAACACCTTTTTATCCCCAGAGACCATTATGTGTGTATGCGCTGGTGGGGTTGGAGGGGCTGATTTGAACCCTTGTTTTATATTTTAGCATATTCCCCCTAGAGAGTATTTTGTTCATAATTATTATTTATTTCCACATACTGGTAGTGGGCACCAAACAGATTTACAAAGATGGGAACATACCTGTTGTTTACGGTCTTCCGAAAATGTAACTTGGGTTGGGGTAGGGGAACTAGGGTTGATTCCTAGAAATAGAATGAGTTCACAAATAAAAAAGAAATGAAATGTTTGTTCACAGTCTGAATTTGGAGAAATTTCCCTCCCAACTTTTCTCCCAGCTTTCTTTTCAAATGGGATTTCTGCTTCTCAGTCATGCCTGCTGGTTGTCATGCCTGCTGGCCGATTGAATTATGTGAGTGTGTGTGTTAGTTGCTCATTAGTGTCCAAGTCTTTGTGACCCCATGGATTGTAGCCCGCCAGGCTCCTCTGTCCATAGAATCCTCCAGACAAGAATAGTGGAGTGGGTTGCCATTCCCTACTCCAGGGCATCTTCCCAACCCAGGGATTGAACCTGGGTCTCTGGCATTGCAGACAGATTCTTTACCATCTGAGTCGAGTCACCTGGGAAGCCCAAAATTGAAGAATAGTTTTTTTTTTTTTAATAATATTGTGTTAATTTCAGGTATATAACATAGTGAGTCTATATTTTTATAGATTATACCTCATTTAAACTTATCATGAAGTAATGGGTATATTTCCCTATGCTGGGCAATATATCCTTGGTGCTTATTTATTTTATACGTACTTGTTTGTGCCTCTTAATTCTATACCCCTGTCTTGCCACTGCCCCTTTCTTCTCCCCACTGGTAGCCACTAGCTTGTTCTCTATATCTGTGAATCTGTTTCTGTTTTGTTATATACACCTGTTTGTTTTATTTCTTAGGGTCCACATGTAAGTAATACCATACAGCATTTGTCTGTATTTATTTCACTAAGTATAATACTCCCTAGTCTGTATTGTTGCAAATGTCAGAATTTTATTCTTTTTGTTGCCGAGTAGTATTTCATTGTATGTATATATCTATATCTATCTGTCTGTCTTTTTATATATCTCACATCTTCTTTATCCATTCACCTGTCAATGGACACTTAGGTTGCTTCTGTATCTTGGCTATTGTAAACACTATTGCTATGAACATTTGGGTGAATGTATCTTTTCAAATTAATGCCTTTGCTTTCTTCAGATATATATCCAGAATGGAATTGCTGGATTATATGGTAGCTCTAGTCTTAGTGTTTTGAGGAACCTCCATACTGTTTTCCATAGTGGCTGCACCAATTTACATTCCCACATCCTCTCCAACATTTATTGTTTGCAGACTTTTCCATGATAGCCATGTGTGAGGTGATATTTCATTGTGCTTTTGATTTGCATTTCTCTGATGATTAGCAGTGTTGAGTGTCTTTTCATGTGCCTGTTGGCTAGCTGTATGTCTTTGAAAACACGTCTATACAGATCTTTTGTCCATTTTTAATCAATTAAAAAATTTTTTTGATGTTGTATGTGCTGTTAGTATATTTTAGAAATTAACCCCTTATCCATCATATAATTTGTAAATATTTTCTCCAATTCAGCAGGTTGTCCTTTTTAAAAAAGTAATTTTGTATTGGAGGATAGTTGATTAACAATATTGTCTTAGCTTCAGGTGTACAGCAAATTGGTTCAGTTATACATGTGCACATGTGCTCAATCTTGTCCGACTCTTTTGCAACTCCATGGACTGTAGCCTCCCAGGCTCCTCTGCCCATAGAGTTTTCCAGGCAAAAATACTGGAGTGGGTTGCCATTTCCTTCTCCAAGTTGTACATGTATAGGCAGCTATTCTTTTGAAAAAGAATGTGTCTTTCTGTTTTTAAATTGAATTGCATTATCTTTGGATTTTTTTCTCAATAGATGTAAGGATGACAAGTTAAAATATCAATACATTGACAGCTACTAGGGAGAGCCTTTGTGGTTACTTTAACAGACGCTACACATTTGGAAGGCATCTCTGCTCAGTGGTAAAGAACCCGTCTGCCAATTCAGGAGATACAGGAGACACAGCTTCTATCACTGGGTCTGGAAGATCTCCTGGAGGAAGCAGCCATGACAACTGCCTCCAGTATTCTTGCCTGCAGAAGCCCATGGAGCCTAGCGGGCTACAGTCCATGGGGTCACAGAGAGTTGAACATGACTGAGTGACTGGGCACACACACAGACATGTTAAGCACACATAAACACACATGAACAGCTATATCAAATGACAGTGTTCAGATACTGAGGAATTTAGAGGTTATTAGCATATCGAAGTCAGATCCATACTGATTATTTGTTTGTTTTTCTTCATTTGTTTTGGTCAAATCTTTCTTCTAGAAAGTTTTCACCTGAAGGTGTCAGAGAATCTGCTTACCTACACAAGTTCCTCTGGAGCCAGTAAATTGAGTTCTCCCCTCAGGAGTCTTAAACCCAGGATTGCAGACACAAAAGTAGCTTCCCCAAGTGTTCTTACACGTGGCTGTCAGTGGGCACAGTGTGGTGTTCAGGCATTCATTCTTATCTGTGGCAGAAAAGAAAACAGATGAAAAATGAATCATTCAATGACATGGTGTCATTCAGGGTTCCAGGAGTTCACTTCTTCATCCTATGCTTGTGCATGTCCACCACACACAAGTCACAGTATCAGCCAGCATCAGAGCAGTGAACAGTCTGTGTATTTCAAGGCACTCACCTTGAGTGAACTGAACAACGGCAATACATACTTCAATAAAACACAGAAAATTTTAATTTTTAAATAAAAAAATTAAAAAAGAGACTTAATACACATTTGGGCTTCCCTAGTGGCTCAGATGTAGGAGACCTTGGTTTAAGGATCAGGAAGATCCCCGGGAGAAGGAAATTACAGTATTTTGGGGAAATCCCATGGACAGAGGAGACTGGTGGGCTACAAACTCCTACAGTCCATGAGGGTGCAGAGTCAGACATGAATGAGTGACTAACATTAGCTAACATATATATATATATTTTTTAAGTCCTGCCAATGCAGAAGACACAAGAGGTGTGGGTTCGATCCCTGGGTCAGGAAGATCCCCTGGAGGAGGAAAATGGCAACCTACTACAATATTCTTGCCTGGAAAGTTTCATGGACAAGAGGAGCCTGGTGGGCTCCTGACACCCCTGTCCAAGGGGTCAGGGTATTATTGAGTGACTGAGCACCCATAGAACTCATCTGTGTGGAAAACAATGGAAGAACAAAGATGACTTTATGAGGAGTCCACATTTTCTGTGTCTTAATCACAGGTGGGATTCTTATATTCAGAGTCTACCAATAATATATGCTGGAGAGGGTGTGGAGAGAAGGGAACCCTCCTACATTGTTGGTGGGAATATAAATTCATATAGCCATTATGGAGAATAGTATGGAAATTCCTCAAAAAACCAATAGAATTGCCATATGATCCAGCAGTCCTGTTCCTGAGAAAATTTCTACCTAAAAAATAAATATATCAACAACTCTTTTTATATGAGTTGATTTCTTAATGTGAAAAACTCAGAAGAAACATCTGAAAACTCACTAGTGTGTTTCAGGAGCTGAGTTCTTTTAAAACACTTTCTAAAAACTACATTCTAAACCTCTGAAATAACATGTTACAATATATAATGAAAACAAATTCCCACTCACAAATCTTTAAGTTTTTTTTAACAAACGTAAGTGATAAAAGAGTTTTTTGAAATCCCTAAATGCAAAATGGTAGAAATAGAATTTTATGTGAACCATATATTTTTAATGTATTAGGAAACATTCTCCTTAGAAGGAAGTCTATGACAACCCTAGACAGTGTATTAAAAAGCAGAAACACCACTTTGCTGAGAAAAGTCAAATCTATGGTTTTTCCAGTAGTCAAGTACAGATGTTGAGTTGGACCACAAAAAGGCTGAGTGTTGAAGAATTGATGCCTTCATATTGTGGTATTGGTGAAGACTCTTGAGAGTCCCATGGACAACAAGGAGATCAAATCAGTCAATCCTAAAGGAAATCAACCCTGACTATTCATTGAAAGGACTGATGCTGAAGCTGAAACTCCAGTCCTTTGGGCAGAGCTGACTCACTGGAAAAGACCCTGACGCTGGGAGAGATTGAAGGCAAAGGAGAAGAGGGGAGCAGAGGATGAGATGGTTCGATAGCATCACCAACTCAATGGACATGAGTTTGAGCAAACTCTAGGAGATAGTAAAGGACAGTTGGAGCCTGGTGTGTTTCAGCCCATGGGGTCGCAAAGGGTCAGACACCACGTAGTGACTGGAAAACAACATTTCCAAATGAGAAATTAGTATGCTATACAGGCCTGCTAACCCTTTATTAATATGGACTTAAAAATATTCCAGATTGAGGACAAACCCCTTTTATACATCCCTGGCTAACAGTCCTTCTTACTTAGTGCTGTGCTGTGCTTAGTTGCTCAGTCATGTCTGACTCTTTTTGACCTCATGGACTGTAGCCTGCCAGGCCCCTCCATCCAAGGGGATTCCCTAGGCAAGAATACTGGAGTGAGTTGTCATGCCCCCCTCCAGGGGATCTTCCCTACCCAGGGATCGAACCCATGTCTCCTTCATTGCAGGCAGATTCTTTAGTGTCTATGCCACCAGGGAAGCCCAAAAATACTGGAGTGGGTAGCCTATCCCTTCTTTGCAGGCAGATTCTTTACCCACTGAGCTACCAGGGAAACCCCTTTTATTTAGTATTTAGATCCAAAAACTATGCAATCTAAACCAAAAGACCCTTGAGCTAAAGAATTTAATGGCTCTTTATGATATTCAACAAAAAATGTTTGCCATGCCTAACACGTAGGTTTCTACTATTAAAGCCATTGACTCGATCAGTTATTCTCCAAATATAGGTCCAATATATCAATATGAAGGATAAGTAGACCTACTTTTTTCTAGAATGTTCTTACCTAAATAACACTCACCTATGCACGTCACTCCAGGGCCAGTAAAATATGTCTTCCCGTTGCTTGATTCAAATCCAGATTTACAGGTGCAGAAGTAGCCTCCCACAATGTCAGTGCAGGTGGCTTTCGAAGGGCAGGCCTGGGTATTCAGGCATTCCTTCACATCTATGATTAAGGATCCATCAAAAGTCAAATGAGTGAGTTCAATCCATGCTGCCATCCTGTCAGGCAGACATTTGGTCTGCCATGGAGTACTTCTTAGGTTCCTGGCACTTAGTTTATCATTCTCTTACCCACCAGTTAATGAGAGCACTCGAGGTCCTGGTTCCACAGAATTATATTTTTATGGGGGATAAAGGAACAAATTATCCCATATGGAAAGGATTGCAAATAGATGTAAGAAGCCAGATTGAGGGCAAGAGGAGAAGGGGGTGACACAGAAGGGGGGTGACATAGGATGAAATGGTTGGATGGCATCACCAACTCAAAGGACATGAATTTGAGCAAACTCCAGGAGTTAGTGAAGGACAGGGAAGGGAAGCCTAGCGTGCTGCAGTCCATGGGGTCTCAAAGAGTTGGACACGACTGAGCGACTGAACAACCTCAACAACAAGAAGCCAGAGGTGGGATGAACTGAGAGAGCAGCATTGAAACACATACGTTACCATATGTAGAATTAGAATGCCAGTGAAAATTTTACTGTATAATGCAGGGAGCTCAAATCTGGTGCTCTGCGACAACCTAGAGGGGTGGGATGGGATGGGAGGTGGGAGGGAGATTCAAGAGGGAGGGGACATATGTATACCCTTGAGTGTGAGCAAGCTCTGGGAGTTGGTGATGGACAGGGAAACCTGGTGTGTTGCAGTCCATGGGGTAGCAAGCAGTTGGACACTGAGTGACTGAACTGAACTGATAGCTGATTCATATTGATGTATGGCAGAAAGAAACACCATACCATAAAGCAATTATCCTTCAATTAAAAATAAATAAATTAAAAAAAAAAAAGCAGCCAGAGGCTAAGAGGCGGTCAGGAAGAGAAATTCTGTTGGATGACCAGGGCAAGTGTGGCTGAGATGATTTAGTGTGGAGTGTGGCGGTAAGTAAGAGAAAATCTAGCAGAAGGTGGGCTTTTTTTTTTTCTTCTCTGGCCCTGCCACATGGCATGTGGGATCTTAGTTCCCCAACCAGAGAATGAACCTGGGTCCTTTGGCTTGGAGGCATGGAGTCTTAACCTCTGGACAGCCAGGGAAGCCTCTAGCAGAAGGTTTTCTTGAGCAGTGGGACAAGCCATGAGATGGAGACCATCTTGGTGTGGAAGGCTAGACAAGAGTGAACAGGGAGATAGAATGATCATCCCCGAGTTTAAAATGTAATTTCAAGGGCTCCCTTGTTGACTCAGTGGTAAAGAATCTGCCTGCCAGTGCAGGAGATGTAGGTTTGACCCCTGGTCCAGGAAGATTGCACACGCCTCGGAGCAACGGAGCCCGTTTGCCACATGTGCTGCAACTGCTAAAGCCTGAGTGCCCTAGAGCCTGCACTCCACAACAAGAGAAGGCACAGCAGCGAGAAGCCTGAGCCCTGCAGCTAGAGAGGCGCCCCCACTCGCCACAACTAGAGGAAAGCCTGCACAGCAATGAAGACCCAGGACATCCCAAAATAAAATAAATAAATAATAAAAATGTAATCTTAAATGGTTAACGTCTCAGGGCAATCTCCTACTAAATATGAATATGAATAAATATGAACATCTCAAGGCAATCTCCTACTAAATATGAACTCTTTACTACTCTTTTTAGTGGCCACAAGGCACAGTGTATGGGATCTCAGTTCCAAGAACAGGGATTGAACCTGTGCTCTGTGTGGAAGAAGTGGGGAATCCTAACCACTTTATCCATAGAGGTGCTGTACTATTTTACCTTCCAGTAACAATCTATGGCCTGGAGAAGACCCTTGAGGGTCCCTTGGACAGCAGGAGATCAAACTAGTTAATCTTAAAGAAAGAATATTCATTGGAAGGACTGAAGCTGAAGCTGAAGCTCCAGTCCTTTGGCCACCTGATGCGCCAAGAGCTGATTCACTGGAAAGATCCAGATGCTGGGAAAGATTGAGGGCAGGAGGAGAAGGGGGGCAACGGATGATGAGATGGTTGGATGGCACCACTGACTCAATGGACATGAGTTTGAGCAAACTCTGGGAGACAGTGAAGGACAGGAAGCCTGATGTGCTGCAGTCCGTGGGGTCACAAAGAGACATGACTTAGCAACTAAATACCAACAACAATCTATGAGACTTCTGGTTGCTACACATCCCTGCCAACATTTGGTACAGTCTGCTTCTTAATTTTAGCCATCCTGGCAGGTTAATAACAGTGATCTCATTGTGATTTATTACATTTATTTTTTGGCTACACCTTGAGGTATGTGGGATCTTAGTTTCCTGACCAGGGATCAAATCTGTAACCCCTTCAGTGGAAGCATAGAGTTTTAACCATTGGACCAAGAGGCAAATCTCATTGTGATTTTTAACTTGCAGTTCCCCAGGCTGGATTGATTTTTTTTTTTTTTTTTGCTTTCACTTTTATCATTTGCAAGACGAAGAAAATAATTCTACGTATTTGGTCATCCTATGACCCAGTGATTACTCTTAGAGAAATTTCCCCAAGAAAATCCCCTCCCAAGATGAAAACATACATCCACAGAAAGACTTGTACAAGAATGTTCACAGCAACCCTAATCATCGTTGTCAACCACTGGACAGTCAGGTGTCCACCAACAGGATAATGGACCAATAAACTGTGGTATATTAACAAAACAAAATGCTATGTCTGATTGACAAGAAGAGATATTCAGGATATACTAGGTGAAATAAATGCATATTGTAAAACACTATAAACTGTGACCATATTTGGTAAAATAATACATACAAAGTCACATCTGTATTTATCAAATCTATCTATCTCTTTATGTGTGTAAATACATATTAATATTTATGTACATACTATTTAACATACACAGGCTATCTGCACAAAGAACCCACACAAGTTATATGGAAATAATAAAAGATGATGACTCTTTTTACTGTGGCTCTATGTCTTGAGGGCTTCCATGGTGGCTCAGTGGTAAAGAATCTGCCAGCCATGTAGGAGACCTAGGTATGTGAATATACATATATACATATATATGTAGGTAAAAGAGCATATATATAAGTACCATAATAAAAAGAAAGGTTTTCTCTTTATTATTTCTATATAATTGTTCTCTTGATTTTTGTGGATTCTTTGTGTAAATAGCCTCAGATACACAGTAAGAATAAAACAATAAAACTTTTTTTTTTAACCATCTGAGCCACCAGGGAAGCCCCAAGCTATTTCTTTTTAAGTGTCATAAGTTTAGTGTGGTGGGAAAACCTGTGAGGGCTAGAATTACTTGGAGAGTTACATGAACTCGAGGAAATGCTTACCATTTCCATATTTCTCTTTTTAAGTCTGAATTTGGGGAAAGCAAAACTTGTTCTGCTTATCCCCAAACTGCTTTGTAAAGAAAAATCTATAGGGACTTCCCTAGTGGTCCAATGGTTAAGATTCCACCTTCCAGTGCAGGGGCTGTGGGTTTTATCCTTGGTCAGGGAACTAGGGTCCTACATGCCTTGGGTAAAACAACAACAACAACAACAACAACAGCAAACCAGAAGCATCCACAGAAACACAAACTACACAAACTATTCCAGATTCATTCTGCCCATCATCCACATACCTTGGAATGACGAGTTAGGAATATTCAGGAAGAAAATTAGGCAGGAAAGTCCTGGGAGAGAAAACAGAAGGGGAGTTTAATTTTTTAAATACTCCGGTGACCTGAATCTATTGAGGCTGACTTTGCTTTTTTTCCCCAAATAGCTCTTGTATACTTAGTTTCCCCAAACACATTGGGCACACCCAACATAATTTTGGCTCCCTAGTGATCATTGAGAGTTAAAAGTATGTCGATCAAGGTAAACAAATGTTCACAGATCCATGAAAATATTTTTGAGACTTCAAGGAAAAAAATGGGTGTTTTATCCCTTGTTTTAGGGGAAAACTTAGCAAGATGAATAAATTTTCACTTTAATGCCTTTTGCAGGTATATAGGCAGAATTATACAACTTCATCACTTCTTGAATTTGACATTCATTAGCAGTCTATTCTATTTGAAAGTAATATGTAAGTTAGGTTTTCTCACTCGACAAGTGTTTCATAAAAGTCATAGGAGTTGGGGAATTCTCTGGCCATACAGTGGTTAAGGAGAGATATGAAAGCCTTCTTCAGTGATCAATGCAAAGAAATAGAGGAAAACAATAGAATGGGAAAGACTAGAGATCTCTTCACAGAACATTAGAGATACCAAGGGAACATTTCATGCAAAGATGGGCTCAATAAAGGACAGAAATGGTAGGGACCTGATAGAAGCAGAAGATATTAAGAAGAGGTGGCAAGAATACGCAGAAGAACTGCACAAAAAAGATCTTTATGACCCAGAAAATTATAACGATGTGATCACTCACCTAGAGCCAGACATCCTGGAATGTGAAGTCAAGTGGGGCTTAGGGAGCATCATTATGAACAAAGCTAGTGGAGGTGTTGGAATTCCAGTTGAGTGATTTCAAATCCTGAAAGATGATGCTGTGAAAGTGCTGCACTCAGTATGCCAGCAAATTTGGAAAATTTGGAAAATTCAGCAGTGGGCACAGGACTGGAAAAAGTCAGTTTTCATTCCAATCCCAAAGANGCCAAAGATGGAGAAGCTCTATACAGTCAGCAAAAACAAGACCAGGAGCTGACTGTGGCTCAAATCATGAGCTCCTTATTCCAAATTCAGACTTAAATTGAAGAAAGTAAGGAAAAGCAATAGACCATTCATATAAGACATAAATCAAATCCCTTATGACTATACAGTGGAAGTAAGAAATAGATTGAAGGGCCTAGATCTGATAGATAGAATGCCTGATAAACTATGGATGGAGGTTCATGACATTGTACAGGAGACAGGGATCAAGACCATCCCCATGGAAAAGAAATGCAAAAAAGCAAAATGGCTGTCTGGGGAGGCCTTACAAAAAGCTGTGAAAAGAAGAAAAGCAAAGGAGAAAAGGAAAAATATAAGCATCTGAATGCAGAGTTCTGAAGAATAGCAAGAAGAGATAAAAGCCTTCCTCAGCGATCAATGCAAAGAATTAGAGGAAAATAACAGAACGGGGAAGACTAGAGATCTCTTCAAGAAAATTAGAGATACCAAGGAAACATTTCATGCAAAGATGGGCTTGACAAAGACAGAAATGATATGGACCTAACAGAAGCAGAAGATATTAATAATTATAGTCAAACATAAATAAAGATGGTTTTCCATGAATTTTCTTCCAGTGAAATGACCAGGTTCTGCATGATCTGACCTTACTTGTCTTCCGTCAGTTCAGATCAGTCGCTCAGTCATGTCCGACTCTTTGTGACCTCATGAATCGCAGCATGCCAGGCCTCCCTGTCCATCACCAACTCCCGGAGTTCACTCAGACTCACGTTCATCGAGTCAGTGATGCCATCCAGCCGTCTCATCCTCGGTCATCCCCTTCTCCTCCTGTCCCCAATCCCTCCCAGCATCAGAGTCCTTTCCAATGAGTCAACTCTTCTCATGAGGTAGCCAAAGTACTAGAGTTTCAGCTTCAGCATCATTCCTTCCAAAGAAATCCCAGGGTTTATCTCCTTCAGAATGGACGGGTTGGATCTCCTTGCAGTCCAAGGGACTCTCAAGAGTCTTCTCCAACACCACAGGTCAAAACAATCAATTCTTCAGTGCCCAGCCTTCTTCACAATCCAACTCTCACATCCATACATGACCACAGGAAAAACCATAGCCTTGACTAGATGGGCCTTAGTCGGCAAAGTAATGTCTCTGCTTTTGAATATGCTATCTAGGTTGCTCATAACTTTCC
>SJYV01039890.1:0-16468 GCA_006410875.1 Neotragus pygmaeus | reverse complement strand
AATTTAAAATGCATAGCTGAGCTCACTAAGAAGAAAAGAATCCATCTCCAGGTGTGAAAATCAAACAAAGCTTCCAAACCCGAAGGCATCTCTTAAGCCTTGGGCTTACTCAGGATGTGGGGATTCCCACGCTGGAAATGGGGCTCAGGCTGCAAACCTTAGGGCCACCCCAGGATCCACTCTGGGGAGTCTTGTAGAGGACAGACTGGAATCAGAAACCTAGGGACAACACGTTCGGGATGCCCTCTCACTTCTTACACAAGAACTCTGAGTCCCTTCCAATAAATTCTAATTATACCTTGCAAAGGTGAACAGGAATTCGAAAATCTCTGTACATCCAAAAATAACCCTGGTTGCAATGAAACATCTGAGGCGTGGTTAGCTGAGAATGCAGACTTGCTTGCTGCAAGGTGCCTGCTGGGGCAACGCCACAGCTGAAGACTCAACACTGTGGCCAATTATGAGGCCATTTCTCCAAGATTCTCTGTGCATGGAATGTCACAGATGAAAAGATTTTAGGGAGAAAGTTGTTTCGGTTCTTTTCACCACAGACACTGAAGTCTGGATGGATGTGACAGGGCCAATTTCAGCAAAGACCCACGCCTGTCCTGTCTTGCCCCCCAGTTTATGGTGAACAGCACTGTGCCCCTCATTTCTGACCCTGGCACCTCTAAACTGTGTCTTCTGCCTGCTATGAAGTCCTTCCTAGGTTTTTTTTACGTCCAACAAATAATAGACCCTGGTGAGGATGTAAAGAAAAGGGACCCCTTATACACTGTTGGTTGGAATGTAAATTAGTGCAGCCACTGTTGCAAACAGCATGGAGGTTTCTCAAAAATCCCAAAACCAAATAAACACATTTTGGAAAAAAAGAAAATACTAACCTGAAAACATACATGCACCCTAATTTTCACAGCATGGTTTACAATAGCCAAGATATGGAAGGAACCTAAGTGTCCATCAGCAGATGAACGATAAAGAAAATGTTGTATATATACACAGTGGACTACTGCTCAGTCATAAAAATGAATGAAATCCTGCCACCTGCAGCAACATGAGTGGAACTGGAGGGCATTATAAGTGAAATAAGTCAGACAGAGAAAGACAAATATTATTTGACATCTCTTACATGTGGAATTTTAAAAACTACAACTGATTAGTGAATATAACAAAAAAGAAGTAGACTCGCAGAGAGAACAAACTAGTGGTTACCAGTGGGGAGAGGGAAGTGGGGAGGGGCAAGACAAGGACAGGAGATTAATAAGAGGTACAAACTATAATGTATAAAACAAGTAAGTGCAACCTCCTTGGTGGTCCTATGGTTAAGAATCCACCTGTCAGTGCAGTTTGATCCCTGGTCTAGGAAGATCGCATAAACCGTGGGGCAACTAAGGCCACGTGCCAGAGAGCCTGTGCTCTATAACAAGAGAAGCCACTATAATGAGAAGCCTGAGCACAACTAGAGAGTAGTCTCTGCTCGCCGCAACTTGAGAAAGTCCACGTACAGCAACAAAGACCCAGCGCAGCCATAAATAAAATTTTAAAAAATTATTTAAAAAATTTACTAAAATAAGCTACAAGGACATATTGCACAGCACAGGGAACACAGCTAGTATTTTCTAATAACTATTAATGGAATATACCATTGTGAAGAGTTGACTCATTGGAAAAGACTCTGATGCTGGGAGGGATTGGGGGCAGGAGAAGGGGGACGACAGAGGATGAGATGGCTGGATGGCATCACGGACTCGATGGACATGAGTCTGAGTGAACTCCGAGAGATGGTGATGAACAGGGAGGCCTGGCGTGCTGCAATTCATGGGGTCGCAAAGAGTTAGACACGACTGAGCAACTGAACTGAACTGAGCCTTTAAAAATTGTGAATCACTATGTCGAATACCTGCAACTTACCACCTCTGCCCCAGGAGGCTCTGCTCTGCCTTCCTGAACATACATTGCTGGGGCTGTTCTCTGCAATCTGGGCTGTTCGCACAGAGGGCAGTGCCAGAAAACCTGCACAGCTCTCAGGACAGAGCAAGCACCAGAGACGTGTTTAGAGTAAAGCCTGCTGACTGCAGGGTGCACACGCCTCCTAATAACCCTTGGGCTGAGACATTCTGTAAGAGTGAGAAGCTGGGTACCTGACACCATCCCACAACACTCGCTGAAGATGTGCACTTGCCCAGTGGGGCCTCACAGCTCTTTAAGTCCTTGAAACCCTTTAAAATGACCACCAACTAGAGCACATGTGTTTTTGTGTATAGCTCCCAAGTCAGAAATTCTTCTAAGTTTTGACAATGCCTGGACTAGATGGAGGAAAGGACAGTCAGAGGTCTGGTTCCTGGGAACTCACCACTGTGTCCCAGACTGAAGTGAAGCAACTTAGCAGCAGAGGCTGTAGAGGCATTAAAGAAACAGGAGAATATGAGATAGTTTAAATGTATCAGGCAAAATGACACCTCTGTATTCAGCCACTGAACAGTATTTAAGAAACTAACTTGTATCAAGCGAGAGGGTAGAGGCATTACACATGAACAAATTGAGACTTGAGAGTTTGAAGAACCTATCCCAGGTCACATGGCTGTTAAATAATGAGAAGGCGAGAAGGNCTGAGCCACAAGGGAAGTCCAAGAATACTGGAGTGGGTAGCCTATCCCTTCTCCAGCGGATCTTCCCAAAGCAAGAATTGAACTGGGGTCTCCTGCATTGTAGGCGGATTCTTTACCAACTGAGCTGTTTGGAGGTCAAACCAATGTGAGTCCCCTTCCAGTCTTGCTGTTTATCAGATGAACTGCACTCACCTTGAGGCAGGCAGTTAAATGCTCCTCCTGGGCCTACAATTCCAGGACCCCATCATACCCGCTGAAATAAGGGTGACCATGTCAACGGCAGAGTCTCCCATCTCATCTACACAAGTCAGCAACTTCAGAACAANAGATGAACTGCACTCACCTTGAGGCAGGCAGTTAAATGCTCCTCCTGGGCCTACAATTCCAGGACCCCATCATACCCGCTGAAATAAGGGTGACCATGTCAACGGCAGAGTCTCCCATCTCATCTACACAAGTCAGCAACTTCAGAACAATTCAAAGATGAAGATGCCCCCCTCACTAATATGTTTCTCAATGCTGTGGGGAAAGGATTGACCTCTGAGTTCCAAATAGCAGGTGCTTGGTCCACTGACACATTGACTTCAAAGGTATTTCAATTCAAGTGATTGCAGGTGATAACTCTTGAACCTGAGTCCCTCTAAAACCAAGTTCACTTGCCAAGTTTATGACTAACGTCTCTATCCAAAACTTAATTCCTTCTCTCGTCCCACTCATGATCTCCTCAGGATTGAGGAGTATACAAGAAAAGGGGGGGTCAAAATTAATAAAAAAAACATGCAGGGCCCTCCTAAGCACAAAATCCCCTCTGTCTTCTCTGTTTTTGTTTGTAGAAAAAGGCTTTGGGCCCCTCAGTTTTCCCTGAGTTCCAAAGAACAGACTCAAGCAGTTACTAATTAAGGAGGTGAAGGAATGCAGAAACAAAGGGAAAGCAGTAAAAAAACAATANCCTGAGTCACTCTAAAACCAAGTTCACTTGCCAAGTTTATGACTAACTTCTCTATCCAAAACTTCATTACCTTTCTCGTCCCGCTCATGATCTCTTCAGGATTGCGGAGTATACAAGAAAAGGAGGGGGGTTGAAACTGAATGGAAACCTGCAGGGCCCTCCTAAGCACAAAAACCCCTCTATCTTCTCTGTTTCTTGTTTGTAGAAAAAGGCTTTGGGCTCCTCAGTCTTCCCTGAGTTCCAAAGGACAGACTCAAGCAGTTACTAATTAGGGAGGTGAAGGAATACAGAAACAAAGGGAAAGTAGTAAAGAAGCAATAGTGCAGAACAGTCCCAAGATGGCAGAAGAATAGGACAGGGAGACCACTTTCTCCCCGACAAATACATCAAAAGATAACCTGCATGTGGAGCAACTTCCACATGACAACTTCTAAATGCTGGTGGAGGACTCCAGGTACCCAGAAAGGCAAACCAGTCTCTTCGAAATGAGTCTTGATGTTAGTCTAAAAGGGGGACAAAAACCCTGAGGCAGAAGGCTCACCTTCAGAACTCTGGACAATCATAGAACTCCTAACCCCATGGAACATTAATAGATAAAAGCCCACCCAAAACCTTCATATCTACACTGAAACCAAGCTCCACCCAAGAGCCAGAAAGTTCCAGTGCAAGACACCCCAAGCTAATCCTCCGGCAAAATAGGAACACAATCTTGAACATTAAAAACAGGCTGCCTGAAGTCATACCAAATCGAGAGACATCCCAAAACTCATTACTAGACACTACATTACCCTCCAGAGAGATGAGAGCCAGCTCCATCCACCAGAACACAGACACAAGCACCCCCAATCAAGAAACCCTCACAAGGCAGTGATTCAACCCTACTCATAGGGAACAGACTTCACAGTCATAGAGCAACTATGATCCTCCAGCCTGCAGAAAGGAGACACCAAATACAGCAAACTAAACAAATGAAAAGGCAAAGAAATATCCAGAAGGTGAAGGAATATGATAAGAACCTACCAAACCAAACCAAAGAGGGGGAGATAGGGAGTCTACCTGAAAAAGAATTCATAATAATGATAGTAAAGNTGTGAAGAACTGACTCATTTGAAAAGACCCTGATGCTGGGAAAGATTGAAGGCAGGAGAAGGGGATGACACCCTGATAGTTCAGTTGGTAAAGAATCCACCTGCAATGCAGAAAACCCCGGTTTGACTTCTGGGTTGGGAAGATCTGCTGGAGAAGGGATAGGCCACCCACTCCAGTATTCTTTGGCTTCCCTTGTGGCTCAGCTATACATCATCATGAATTATCCATAGGCATACATATTCCCTGGTGGCTCAGCTGATCAAGAATCCACCTGCAATGCACGAGACCTGGGTTCACTCTCTGGGTTGGGAAGATCCCCAGGAGAAGGGAAAGGCTACCCACTCCAGTATGCTAGCCTGGAGAATTCCATGGAGTGTATAGTCTAAGGGGTTGCAAAGAGCAACTTTCACATTAAACAAATAGTGCTGAAACAGACTGGACAAATATATAGGAAAAAAATCTCAATCCCTACCTCATACCACACATAAAGATTAATTCAAGATAGATCATAAAAGCTTACAACTATAAAGGAAATGGGCTTCCCTGGTTCAGTTCAGTTCAGTCGCTCAGTTGTGTCCGACTCTCTGCGACCCCATGAATCACAGCACGCCAGGCCTCCCTGTCCATCACCAACTCCCGGAGTTCACTCAGACTCACATCCATCGAGTCAGTGATGCCATCCAGCCATCTCATCCTCGGTCGTCCCCTTCTCCTCCTGCCCCCAATCCCNGGGCTGCCATCTATGGGGTCGCACAGAGTCAGACAATATGATCCTAAGACACTGATATCTCTTAACATCTATAATTCCTTCACTCCTTATTTATAACTTAAGAAAAAAGAAACTGATATTTTCTAGATAAACGTTTCATGTCTGGCATTATACATGAGGCTTTAAACATTGAAACACCAAGCTTAAGACATTTTTTAAATAATATGTGTTAACCAAGATCTGAAAATTTAATGAAATTCCCTATATTAATTCAGCCTCAAAATGTATTCTTGGTAGGAGTTAATCAACCCATTTGGTTTCAAATGTTTATTTCTATAACTTACAATGCTTTATCATCCAAGTAATCGAGCTTGTGTTCTCTAAAGGACAGAAGAAAATAGCTGTGTACAATTACACCAGGAAACATGTAAAGGTAGTGCAATTTGAGTAAGAGAGAGAATATCAGTGAACAAATGAAAGCAACACATTTTTTTTAATCCCAAATGCTACATTTTATATATTTGAAATGATCTAGGAGTGTTAACGGAGAAGGCAATGGCACCCCACTCCAGTACTCTTGCCTGGAAAATCCCATGGATGGAAGAACCCAGTGGGCTGCAGTCCATGGGGTTGCTAGGAGTCGGATACGACTGAGCAGCTTCACTTTCACTTTTCACTTTCAGGCACTGGAGAAGGAAATGGCAACCCACTCCAGTGTTCTTGCCTGGAGGATCCCAGGGATGGGAGAGCCTGGGCAGGGATGGGCTGCCGTCTATGGGGTTGCACAGAGTCGGACACAACTGAAGTGACTTAGCAGCAGTAGCAGGAGTGTTAAAATTGATGTAGACATTGTATGCAATGATAACCACAATAATTAACTTTATAGATCAATCTAACTGGGCTGAGGGATGCACAGGTAGCTGGTAAAACATTATTTCTGTGTGTGTCTGTAAGGTGATTCCAGAACAGATTAGCATCTGAATCCGTAAACTGAGTAAAGCAGATGGCCCTCCCCAGCGTGGTTGGGTATCATCCAATCCACTGCAGGCTAGAATAGAACAAAAAGGCAGAAGAAGGGTGAATTTGCCTTCTGTGTCTCTCTCTCTGCTTGGTATAAGACCTCCATCTTGTCCTGCACTTGGACATCAGTGCTCCTGGTTCTCAGCTTTTGGACTCAGATCGAGACTTACCATCAGCCCTCTAATTCTCAGGCTCTTGGACTCAGACTGAATTTTACCACTGACCTTTCTGGTTCTCCAGGTTGCACACAGCAGATAATGGGACTTGTTGGTCTTTATGACTGTGTGAACCAATTACTACAATAAATATTGTCTCATATATGTCTCTTTATATATATCCTGTTGGTTTTGTTTTTCTTGAGAATACTAATATGGTACCATTTCCAAAAAGGAAATTATGGGACCAAAATTCTTGGTATCAAAATAATATGAATGCCCTCACTACCCTGTATGACATTTAGTAAGAATATAGCTTGATGTTATCAATAAAATTCAAGTTATTTCACCTTGTTAGTATGTGGACTGATTACTTTGATGGTGATAATAGCCATTGGGAGCTCCCTGATAAGCTTCTTTAATTGGGAGGAAATTGAAGCATGCTTATGAATAGTACACTTCATTATTTCCCTATCCGCAACAAAATAACTCCCTCTGTTTTTCTAATAACTCATTACAAAGTAGTATCTTCACTTTTTGCATTTCTTTTAAATCTATGTGAATTACATCCACCAAGTAAATTATATCTAATGGGCTTCCCTGGTGGCTCAGACAGTAAAGAATCTGCCTGCAATGCAGAGACCTGGTTTCGATCCCTGTTTTGGGAAGATCCCCTGAAGGAGACCATGACAACCCACTTAAGTATTCTTGCCTGGAGAATCCCCATGGACAGAAGAGCCTGACGGGCTACAGTCTATGGGATCACAAAGAGTTAGATATGGCTGAGGGACTAAACACAGCACATAGCAAGGTTTACATTCATTGCTGTTGAATGAATTTAATTAAAATCAAGAATATTTATTTGTTGTATTTGCAAAACTTTGTTCTCTGAAAGGAGTGTGGTGCTAAATACATTTAGTAAAGTTTAGTTGTCTTCAACCATTTTGAGAAACTTTCAACTTTGTAACTTGAAAATGATCAATTATTTGCACAGAAATTTTTACTCATATGAACATTGATGCTATTTTATATTACTCCTGATTATAAAAATAAGATACATTCATGGAAGAAAAATGGAAATATAGAAATAACTTCATATATAAAAATTAAATAAAAATGTATCATATACACTAAACACAAAATCTGAAAAACTTTTACATTTCTGAAACAAAGGATATAGATGAATAGCATTGTGACCTTGAGTTAGGCCAAAAGAAATTCTTGTGGTAGGATGCAAAAAGCACAAACAGTTAAAAGAAAAAAAAAAACAAAACAGATATCATCAATATTTAGAATGTCTGCCCTTCAAAGGATATCTTGTGGAAAACAGAAAGAAAATTACACTGATAGATATAAGAGAAATTCACAGTACACAGATCTGAAAAAAGGACTTATTACATTTTAAAATGTAAATTCATGGAAAATAAATACTATGATGTGTGTACTGCTCTTAGAAAAAATAAGCTGATTATGATAGAATGTCATTTTATCCTGGAATATTTTCTAACCTTATATTACACTCACATTTCAACATAGCTAGTATAAATAATGCTGTATGTTAATAATATAAAATAGTATAACCAGAATTCTGTCTTTGGAAAAATTGGAATACAAAGTAAATATCTCAAAATTCCAAAGTTGGTAATAGATATTGACTGATTAGGCACTTGAAATAATTTATTCAGATATTTGAGATAAATCTTACTCTTCATAATTATAGACTTCTTAGGAAGAAAAGAAGAGAGGAAGGGAGAAGAGTAAGGCAGGGAAGATAGAGATAAGTAGATAGAGAGAGAGAGGGCAGGAGAGAGAGGTAGTATAGTGTCATTAATTTTCCAAAGAGCTCTCCGGGTCTGCAGGTGGCAAATTGAAAGGTTTCCAGTAGTGTCAAAGGAAATAACATATGTTGTTTTGACAGAAGATTATAAAATAAGTCTACCATTTTAATTAGTCCCCTTGAATATTGATCATTCTAAACACACATTTATTCCTGTCTTTTTAAAGCTTTGAACAATATGCTATAGTGCAATTTAACTTAACCTTAACACCAAGTAAGAGATCAAGTGTTCTTTTTAATACCAAACATTTAAAATTATTATTTTATTTACATTTTTACAAGCTCAATTAAAAGATCCTCTAGCTCTGCCAACACGCACACACACAGGCACACACAAAGTTTCATGTGGAAAAAACTCACTGGTCACACATACTTGTGGCTTAAGGAAACAATCATTGTGCAGATTGACATTCAGCTTGCAGGACAAGAAACAGTCTCATCACCAAGTCAGAGCTGTTTCAGCTGAGTATTATTAATTTCTGTGGATGAAGCTAAGAAAGACTTAGAGTAAATATGAAAGAGTTATATTATAACATGACATATATAACTTTTGGAGATATTAGATAGTGAGGCATTTTGACTAGCTTGTACTTAATTTTTAGATAATCTACACTGGACAACAAACGAGCAGATGTTTGATTTTAGAGTGTAAAATCAGGAAAAGAGAGAGGGTGATAAACAACTAAGATGGCAGTTTGCCAGTTATAGGGACATTTGCTTCTGGACACTGATGAAGTAGGCCTTGCTCTTTGCTTCTGTGACTCCATAGATGTGTGTGGACTTTGCTCTTTGCTTCTGTGACCCCATAGATGTGTGTGGACTTTATTTACTTTTTATGCTAAATGATTTAATTTTTCTTATTAGGCTGGTACATGAAACTACTTTACCATTGTGCTATACAGGTCTTGTAGTTGTCATTTTAGACAGAGGGTCTTAAATATCAATTTTTATATTCCACACAAACTTTTGTGGCTACATATGCAAATTTATTGTTTTTCCTCTGAGAAAAGGACTTTATCATTTAAAAAATTCACAGAATACCCAGAAGTTTCTAACCCAAGTTACTCTTTTATGGTAACTTGGACGTATCCTTCTTGATTTAATAATTTTGATATCAGAGGGCAATTATCTTTACCTTATTTCCTAGAATTAATGTGGAAAATATCTTTTGCCCTTTGGATGACTTAAAAGTTTAATACTTGTAAAAGCAAAGTCATGTTTGGTTTTCAGAAGTATGTGTAGTCATTTTCTATTGCTACATAACAAATCTCCACCAATTCAGCAGTTTAGAAAACATTCACTATTATCTTAGAGTTCTGTAGATCAGATGTTCAAGTTGGCTTGGCTGGTTTGCTCACAGTCTCACAACAAGGCTTGCATCAAGACAGGCTTATGTTTACAAGCTCAAGGCAAGAATCCACTTTAAACTTGGTCTTATTGTTAGCAGAATCAATTTTTGCAGCAAGAGGTCCAAAGTCTCTTTCCTTTCTGGCAGTCAGCCAGAGGCCCCTAACATCTTTCCTTCATATATGGCCCCTTCCATCTTTCACCCATCAGTTACAGAAAACTCTCTGCTTCATCAAGGACTCATGCGATTAATTCAGGCCCACCTGTATAATCTCCCTATTTGTAAATTCAGTTTGCTGATCTCTTATTCACAGGTTCTGAAAATTAGAGCAGTTCTTTTGGGGGTGCAATCTCCAAATGTTGCAGGCTACAGTAGAAAAGTAAACACTTTGCTAACTTAAAAAATCTGAGTTTCCATAACATAATTTAACTGCATATCAAAGATTTTATAAAATTCAATTTAAGCCTCATTTCTTTAAAGAAATAAGAAACTTCAGGAAATTAAAATCAAGATTATTCATTTGATTGGTTAAAATTAATGTCTAAAATATTTCTTCTACTTTTCTTAAGATTAGGGTGACATGCCATAGAGAGAAAGTAATAAAACTGCCCTGTTACAAGTAAATTCAATAGAAATTAAGAATTTCCAGGTCCATATTACTGAGCAGTAACTNTTGGGGGACTGTTGTTACCGGCAGAACCTATACAGGCAGGCTAGATAAACTTTAGAGTTCGTAAGTTGAAACACTCTCATCATGCCCAGGATTTTTTATCGCCTTTGAGCTGCACATTTACTCGTTCTCTGAGAGAAATGTTTATGGGGGAGAGCCCCCCGTAAAGTACTCTAGTTTTGGGATACATGCTTGAGAACAGGGGGTTTCCTGAAACTTGATTACGCCTTTGCCTATGCCTATGCCAAAGCCTCCTTCCTCATGTCCTTTGCCATGGGCGGAGTTTCTCATGCTGGATCCTGGCATTTTTCCATTTCTTCAATGCTGTCCATTCATATAATTTCTCACAGTAATATCTTATGACTTTTGTATTTCTGTGATTTCTGTTGTGATTTTTCCATTTTCATTTCTAATTTTATTATTGTGATTCTTCTCCAGCCCCCTTTTACTTTGCTTGATCACTCTGGCTAATATTTAGTCTTTGATTTTTTGTCTTTAAGAACCAGACATTCATCATATTGAATTTTGCCATAGCCACATTTGTTTCTTTCACTTATTTCTGCTCTGATTTTTATGATTCCTTTCGTTCTACTAATTTTGGGGAAACTCTTCTCTTTTCCTGCTTCCTTTAGATGTAAAGGTAGGCTGATTCTTTGATGTTCCTCTTCTTCCTTCAGGCACGATTATATGCTATGCACCTCTTTAACACTGCTAGTTACTGAATCCAAAGCTTTTGAGTTGTCGTCCTTTTATTTTCAATTGTTTATATTTACATTTTAATTCCATTTAGATTTCTTTTGTGATCTGTTGGTTATTCAGATGTGTGTGATTTAGCCTCCATATGTTTGGATTTTTAATTTTGTTTTCCGCTGCAGTTGACACCTAATCTTACTTGATTGCGAATTGAAAAGGGGCTTGAAATTATTTCTTTTTCTTCTTTTTGAATTTACCAAGGGTAGTTTTATGGGACAGGATTCAGTCTATCCTGGAGGATGTTCTGTATGCACTGGAGAAATGATAATTCCATTACTAATGAGTATAATGCTTCAGGATTGGGAACTTGTGTACACCTGTGGTGGATTCATGTCGATGTATGTCAAAGTCAAAAGAGTATTGTAAAGTAAAATTAAAAAAAAAATAAAAGCAATGAGTTGTAACTAGTCCATTGTGCTATTTAGGAGCTCCTCAACATATAAGGTAAACGCAAGCAAGTAGGAAAGGGGAAATTAATGATAACACAAGTATAATGTGGGACAATTATAATCCACTTATGCTTAGATATACTTTGCAAGCTAGAATTTGTGGTTTTTTCCAGAGGGTGGCAATAAGACTGGTGGCCGTAGATGAGAACTTTTTTGATGAATAAGGTGACCTCATTACATCTGGCCAACCCACTGTGTTAAAGGCCCAGGTGGCTCCAATGGTTTTGAGAGTCCTTGTGATCCTCTAAGCTCCCCAATGACTATTGCAGCCTATAGTCTTGGTTGGGGGAGGTTATCAGAGGCATGATTACCATGATGGGCTTGCTTTGTGTCATCACTCCAGCAATTGGCAGCAATATCTTGATCCCTGCCATATGTCAAGAGCAGTCCTCAGTATTGGTCAGGTCTTACCTTCAAGATTAGAAGGAAATCAGTGGGAAGAATTAAAGCAGGTTACTGTATCCTTCCACTCTTCTCTTACACTTCCTTCAAGAGGCTTTGAAAAAAGTTGGCTTAAATCTCAACATTCAGAAAATGAAGATCATGGCATCTGGTCCCATCACTTCATGGGAAATAAGTGGGGAAACAGTGGAAACCGTGTCAGACTTTTTTTTTGGGGGGGGCAGGGAGCATGGGGGCTCCACAATCACTGCAGATGGTGACTGCAGCCATGAAATTAAAAGACGCTTACTCCTTGGAAGTAAAGTTATGACTAACCTAGATAGCATATTCAAAAGCAGAGACATTTTAAGCCTCCATCTATTCAAGGCTATGGTTTACCTAGTGATCATGTATGGATGTGAGAGTTGGACTGTGAAGAAGACTGAGAGCCGAAGAATTGATGGTTTTGCACTGTGGTGTTGGAGAAGACTCTTTAGAGTCCCTTGGGCTGCAAGGAGATTCAACCAGTTCATTCTGAAGGAGACCAGTCCTGTGATTTCTTTGAAAGGAATGATGCTAAATCTGAAACTCCAGTACGTTGGCCAACTCATGCAAAGAGTTGACTCATTGGAAAAGACTCTGATGCTGAGAGGGATTAGGGGCAGGAGGAGAAGGAGACGACAGAGGATGAGATGGCTGGATGGCATCACTGACTTGATGGACGTGAGTCTGAGTGGACTCCAGGAGTTGGTGATGGACAGGGAGGCCTGGGGTGCTGCAATTCATGGGGTCGCAAAACGTAGGACAATACTGAGCGACTGAACTGAAATGAACTGTATCCTTTGACAATGTCATGCTACCTTCCTGATGTGCTTACTTTTTTCTACCATTTTCTGTAAAGTATGCCCTTCTATTATTTACAAGGAATTTTTACACATTTAAGAGAAATTAAAAAAAATAATAATACTGGCTGAATCTCTGAGGAAACAGTGAAAAATCTTAGGGAATATTAGGAAATGTGAGGGTTATCAGCTGATGGTAAGAGAGTTCTTTACCATTTTCCTTTAGCTGAGAACCTAAGTACTTAAGGTGAGTTCCATTAAGTCATTCAGTCGTGTCTGATTCTTTCTGATGCCATGGATGGCAGCACGCCAGGCTTCTGTTTCCATCACCAACTCAGAAAGGATGCTGAAATCAATGCCCATCGAATCAGTGAGTATTTCATCTTCTGTGTCCGCCATCTCCTCCAGCCTTCAATCTTTCTCAGTATCAGGGTCTTTCCCATTGATTCAGTCCTTCATATTAGGTGGCCAAATTATTGAAATTCCAATTTCTTATTCAACCCTTCCAAACAGTATTCAGGACTAATTTCTTTTAGAATTGACCCCTTTCATCTCATTTCACTCCAAAGGCTGTATATTGTCACCCTGCTTATTTAACTTATATGCAGAGTGCATCGTGAGAAACACTGGACTGGAAGAAACACAAGCTGGAATCAAGATTGCAGGGAGAAATATCAGTAACTTCAGATATGCAGATGACAGCATCCTTACGGCAGAAAGTGAAGAGGAGCTGAAGAGCCTCTTGATGAAAGTGAAAGAGGAGAGTGAAAAAGTTGGCTTAAAGCTCAACATTCAGAAAACGAAGATCATGGCATCTGGTCCCATCACTTCATGGGAAACAGATGGGGAAACAGTGGAAACAGTGTCAGACTTTATTTTCTGGGCTCCAAAATCACTGCAGATGGTGATTGCAGCCATGAAAGAAAAGACACTTACTCCTTGGAAGAAAAGTGATGACCAACCTAGATAGCATATTCAAAAGCAGAGACATTACTTTGCTGAGTGAGGTCCATCTAGTCAGGGCTATGGTTTTTCCTGTTGTCATGTATGGATGTGAGAGTTGGAATGTGAAGAAGGCGGAGCACTGAAGAACTGATGCTTTTGAACTGCCATATTGTAAGCACTGCTTAAAAAACCTAAGTGGTGAGTATAGGTGTGCTCTGTTGACTTAATTTCATGTAAGTCTAAGAGATATTAAAGCAAACCCAGTAAGTCAATTTCAGTTGTTAATTTAAAAAAAGTGTATAAATTGTTTCAATGTGTCAAGCGCTTTATGTGTATGTATATGTCAAGCACTTTAAAACGTTAACTCATTTAATAGTGGTAATTCTATAAACAGCTTCCCAGATAGCTGTTTGTAAAGAATTCGCCTGCAATGCAGAAGACCAGGGTTCAGTTCCTGGGTCTGCAAGATCCCCTGGAGAAAGGATAGGCTACCCACTCCAGTACTCTTGTCTGGAAAATCCCATGGACTGAGGAGCCCGGTAGGCTACAGTCCATGGAGTCGCAAATAGTCTGACACAAGTGAGTTACTTCATTTTCACTTTCTTTTCACCCACTCCAGCATTCTTGGGCTTCCTTGTGTCTCAGGTGGTAAAGAATCTCCCTACAATGTGGGAGGTCTGGGTCCAATCACTGGGTTGGGAAGGTCCCCTGGAACTATTATTATTCCAATTTTCACAGATGAGAAAGGTGAAGCACAGATGAGGGAAGAACCAAATGCCAAGCTCCAGACGTATCCCTTCCATCCACCAGGGTACCCTGCTACCCAAAAGTTTCATGTCAGGTTGAGTGTCCACGTCACCTTTGTGTGGCTGCTCACTGCTGTGGATTTTTGATTTCTGCTGCTCTGTTGCATCCCAGAATGTGTCTTGAATCGACCTTCCTTCACTCAGTGTGATGATCTCTGGATTTATCTCCATCTGTGAAGACGGCCTCCTTTCAGATGTCAATCCTTGATTCGAAATTCATTCTAGACCTGTATCACATGTCTTTATCCATTCTTCTGTCCAGGCACGCTATGTTTATTTTCACCTCTTTGATATTGTGAGTGGTACCACGGGACCTGGATTGGGGTGTGTGGTGTTTGAAGTCTGTTCATTTCTGAAATATTCCAGGAGAGGACCTGATTTATCATACTGTCTCTACTTCTTTATTTATTTGTTTTTCTCCCATGGGACTGCACTTTTCTTGTCATGCGCATAGTGCCTCTTACCAGGTCCATCCCATCAGTACCCTAAAGTGTGCACTGTACCAGGCTTACTCTACCACTGATGCCATGTCCAGTTTTTGACAGTGACCTTTTTAAATGCTCAGGCAGAGGTGATAATGTCATTGCATCTTCGTTGGTAACTCTTAGCATTCATCCTATGTGAAAATTGTCATGCACTTTTCTGAAGAAACACGGAATTTTGTTTATCTGTTCATATCCTCTTCCTGTTAGCTTCCCCTGTGTTTCCTTTAGCTTCTTTCCCCCATTTGAGCCTTGGATATGTGTTAAACGTGGGTATCTGTTAGAGCTCAGCACCCTTGTGAATAGTGTGGCCATCAGCAAGGATTTTCAGGTTGCTGTTAGAGAAGATGTCCGCAAGACAGTGGCATTTTTTAATTTCCTCCTCGTGTTACTATGGTGATAGCAGCCTCTGAGGTTATCTTTGGCCTGGTGGTCAAATGCGAGTAGGAGGCACAGGACTTCACCAAATGTCTTGTCTCTTTACTCTTTGAGGTTTTACTTTAAGTCAAACTTGATTTCTTATTTAAGACTATTGACATCATTGTAGTTGTTGCAGGAAAACAGTTTCTCCTTCTTTTCCACAGATACCTTGAGGTATTCAACTGTCATTACTGTCAGAGCTATCTTGTAATATCAGTCGAGTACATGTCTGTTGATACAGAAGGTCCTTGTGGATTATGAATTGCATACGTACTTGTGGGTAGCCTCTCACCCACAGATACCCTTTGCTAACTGTAATTTTCTTACCAGGATTGTAGTCCATTTCACTTTTGTTTGGATACTCATAGCCATCAATACATGTTTTAATCCCCTCTGGAAGATATATATATTTTGATATGTCTAATCCACCCTTCTGAACTTACTGTGATTCTCTGTAGATTTCTCTGTATCCCTGAAAATGGTATTTTTTTTTTCATTTTCATGTTGTCTGAGTCATATTTTGTTGCGTGTCTATGTCTCATTTCTTTATCCTTTTGTCTGCACCCAATGATTCTCTTTCCTTTCCTCTCTTCAATATTGTAAATGCTCCTGAAGTGCCTGTTTCTGGAGGTAGGGGTTTGGCCTTGTGTTTTCCATGATTTGCTTATTTCTCAAGTATTCTGGGATGAAATTTCCATATATCATCATTTGTCTCATTTTGTGATTCCAAGGCCCTTTGACAGTCATGCTCATAAAGGTTCTGACCGCTTACCTCCCACCAGTGGCATACAAGGGTCTCCTTTACTAACATTGCTCTATTTTTCCTTATCTGTTGAGTTTTGGATAGTTGTCTGTTTCACTTCTCAGTAGTGATATTGCAGTTTAACTTTTTGTATCACTGATAAGAGGAAATTGGGCACTTTCCCAGAGGCATTTTTCTAAGCATTGACTAAGTATTTACCTGTTGAGGTTTCCTTCCTCATCATGTGCTTTGTTCTGGTTTT
>SJYV01039889.1:49300-102306 GCA_006410875.1 Neotragus pygmaeus | reverse complement strand
TGGGGGGGGGCAGTGGTGGTGGGGGCAAGCGCCCAGGTATGCACACTGGGCTGCACTCCCAGGCCTGCTGTGGGTGTGCAGGGGAGAGGAGCTTCCGGGACTCGAACCACAGTCCTGCCTGCCCAGGCCTCTGAAATGCCCTGGATACTGACCGTTGCACCATCTTGTCCAGCTTCTCCTTTGGGACCCTGAGGAGGCATAAGAGAAGAGCACTGAGGTGGGGAGGTGGGGGGGAGGTGTCACAGTTGCCTGAGCCTGTATCTCCTGCCAGACCCTGGGCTGGGGCTGCATGTACATTCTCTCATGCAAGTACATTTTTGTCCTCACCAAAACTCTGAAAAGTGGGTGTCACTGTCTTCACTTCACAGATGAGAAAGCTGGGCTCAGGGAGTTATATGCTCAGCATGACAGGGAATCGGTGAGCCTGTTGAGCAATTGCCCTGATAGGGGACCCTGGAGGCAGTCTGGGTGGGGGGTGGGGGTGGGGGCAGCTCTGCACTGGAGGAAGCACGGTCCAACCTGAGCCCCTGGGGGAGGAAAGGGGGCGGTGCAATGAGGTCTGACCCCACTGCTGGGTTAGGACTAAGGGGGCACAACAGTGGCTTCATACTAGGGAGAAAGAGAGAGAGAGAGATGGAGAGAAAAGAGACAGAGAGAGGGAGAAGAGGTTGGTAGAGAGCTGCAGAGACAGGGTCTCAGGGTCAGGACTGGGACTGAGATTATAACCGAGGTCAGAATCTATGTGAGGTTAGAGAGTGGGGTTAAGAGTTGGGTCAGAGTCCGTAGGTGTGAGTTGGGGTTTGGATAACAGTCTGAACTGGGGCTGTGGATCTGGATTTGGAAATGAGTTTGGGGTCAGATCTGGGTTTGATTCCTGGGTCAGGAAGATCTCCCAGAGAAGGAAATGGCAACCCACTCCAGTATTCTTGGCTGGGAAATCCCATGGACAGAGGAGCCTGGTGGGCTACAGTCCATGGGGTCAGAAAGAATCTGACATGACTGAGTGACTTGCACTTTCTCTTTCACTTGGGATCAAGGCCTATGTTGGGGTCAAGGACCTGGTTTGTGTTAGATTAAGGTGTGATTGGAATAGGAGTCTGGGTTGGGGCTGGGGATGGGATAGGGTGGGGGTTGGTTCTGGGATCAGGGTTGGGAGGTTTGGTGACCACGTCCCGCATGGTCCAGCTCCATGCCCTCTCTTACCACTGGGCCTGGTGCTCCCCTGGGGCCATCTTTCCCAGTGTCGCCAGGAGGGCCCCGGGCCCCAGGAGGTCCTGGGGGCCCAGGAGGCCCAGCAGCTCCATCTTGCCCTGGATCTCCCTGAAAGAGATGGGGCCCAGCATGACTCCGAGGGTGGGTGGAGGGAGTTCTGGGCTCCAGAGAGTGAGAGAGGCCTCCCCAGAGGGGCAGCCAGATGTCTTCGCCTTCCCAGCATGCGGCCAGCTTGGAGGAAAGGGGCTTGTTATTCGGCCTCTTGCTACTTCTTGGTATACAAAGGGACAGGACAAGTCCCTTGGTATATAAAGGGACACGACCTACACCTCTGCACGAGAGGCCAATAGGATCTTGTACCCTCCCCCATATGCATCATTGTTCCATCTCAGTCCCTGAAGCCCAGCTATGGAGTTTAGGTGAGAGATGAGTCATATTAAGTGTGGGACAAAGCACACGTGCCCAAACAGCCCCCTCCCTTTTGGAAGGGAGGGGACTGTTTGCCGCCTGAAAGACCTTCCTGGTCACTCAGCTCCGGCTTTATTAAGTGCTAGAGGCACACTCTCGGGCATTGGTCCCAGAGAAACACTGAAAATATTGAAAATTAGAAACACGTCCACACAAAAACCCATACGTGAACATTCACAGCAGCTTGATTCACAATAGCTCCTCATGAGAAACAATCCAGATGTCCTTCAATGGTGAATGGCTAACCAACCAGGGTGTGTCCATATCTCGGAACACTGCTCAGCGATGAATAAAAAGAAACAGAACACTGACTCACGCAACAGCCTGGATGCATCTCAAGAGATTTATGCGGAGCGAAAAAAGCCAGTCTCAAAAGATGGCTACTAGATGGCTGAGCTACACGAGATTCTTAGAATGCAAATTTGCGGAGATGGAGCACCGATCAGCGGTTGCCATGGGTTAGGGATGGGGGCTGGAAAGGAGATAACTACAGCTATAGCTGGAGAGCAGGAGGGCTTTTTGTGTGGTGGTTGCACAAATCTCAAGAGTGATAAGATTGCATGGAAATACACAGATGCACAAATAAGTAAAATGGGTGAAACTGGAATAAGGTTGGTGCGTTATATCAATGTCAGTTTTCTGGTTGTGGTTGTACTACAGCGATGTTCACCATTGAGGGATGATGGGTACATGAGGTATTATTTATTACAACTGCATGTGAATCTATAATTATCTTAAAAAACCAAAAAGCGACAAAGGGCCACACCGTCTCTCTCTTGCAGCACCCGCTCTCTGACTCTTGGCTGTGTTAGTAACGGGTTAGACCTCAGGCAGCCAAGCCCTCCCCTTGTGGCATGTCCCTGCAAGGGGGAGAGACTGCAGAGCCCCCGGCACTTCCTGTTGCTCTCGGGGGTGCCTGCCCAGTCCTGGCTTAGGGCACAGTCATGGGGCATCCCTGGCTCACAGTGCCAGCAACTCCCAACCCACCTGTTGCCAAGAAAGGAAGAAGGCTTTTGTAGACTGGGCCCCTGCTGCATGCCCAGCGCTGAGGGCTGAGGTTGTCTCACCCAACCCTGTGACCTCCTGGCCAGGGCACTGCTACTTTTTTAACAGATGAAGAAGCCAGGGGTTAGAGAGTGTGACAATTTACCCAGGGTCACAGAGTAAGGAAAGGCAGAATCTCTTCCGGCTACTGAGGCAACAGTCTCCTTTAGACAGTTTTTTCATCTGTGGACCCCACGCTATGAGAAAACTTGCCTCTCCAGACTATGGCACATATGACATAGCTCACTTGTCCTCCCAATTAAAACAGTCACTGAAGTTCTCAATGTCCACCACACAGATCTTCCGACCAGGGTGACTTAGCCAGGGTCCCGACCAAGAGAACAGAACTCCAGCCAAAAGACAGTGGCTGAGAGTGGCTGTGGTGGTGAGTGACTCCTGTCTCATTTCACTCTGTTAGGAATCAGCTGCTCAGAGAAGGCAATGGCACCCACTCCAGTACTCTTGCCTGGAGGATCCCATGGACAGAGGAGCCTGGTGGGCTGCAGTCCATGGGGTCGCTGAGAGCTGGACATGATTCAGTGACTTCACTTTCACTTTTCACTTTCATGCATTGGAGAAGGAGATGGCAACCCACTCCAGTGTTCTTGCCTGGAGAATCCCAGGGGCAGCGGAGCCTGGTGGGCTGCCGTCTATGGGGCTGCCGTCTATGAAGTGACTTAGCAGCAGCAGCAGCAGGAATCAGCTGCTAAACAATTCAAAGGCTCACGGTGAGAACCACTGATATGGACTCTCCTTATCAAGGCAGAAAATAAATGTCGACACTCACGCATGTTCTAGAGGGTGTTTAACTTCTCCTGAGTTACTTGGAATGAGGCTGGACACCCTTCTCCCCCTAGGATCGGATGGCTGAGGTCTCCCCCTAGGAACGCGGGATGAGTCGAGGGGAGCGTGCACAGCAGTAGCCCAGACTCGGCCAGTCTACCTTGAGGATGCGGCGACTGTACATGTGATGGTCTCTACTTATAAAGTCCGGATTGAGCCTCGGGAAAACCATCTAGTCAGCAAATAGGTGTTTGATGAGAAAGGCAGGAGGGTGATTTGGAAACTACCAGGCTATTTCTGGTGGCAAAACCACTTAACCCGGCCTGGAGAGAGGAAGGGCATTGGAAGTGCCGGATCACAGTGAGAGGATAAAAGGGAGGAGGCCAGGGGTCTCCAAATGGAGGAAACGGGGTCCAAGTGTCAGACATTTTTTATCTTTCTCTTAAGCGTCAGGAGGAAACAAACAAGTGTCCAATTCTTTTCCTTCTCTACACAAATTTAAAAAGAAGTTTCTCTTAAAATTTTGTGTTGCCCTGATGATACCTGGCTCCACCTGAACTTAACTTTTCTCAAACCTTGAGCTAACCAAGGTGTTTTTCTTATGGAAATGTTTGTCTTCAGCTATGTTAATGAACTATGTATTTACCCTAGACTCTGTCTTTCTTCAGGTTGGTTCTGCTTAAGACTCAGAACCGATAAGGGCTTAACAAACCTGTATGTTTTACTCATACATTGTTCTCCTAATCTATGTTAATGAAACTATATATTTACTTGGAAACCTGCCTTTCTTCCAGATTCATGTCAATCGTTTTATGGTCTGGGATGACTCACCTGGTACCAATGTTATCTCAAAATGTACGTTGTGGGTGAGGGGCCTGATGCCACTCTGAGTTTTGAGACATCTCCTTTCTCTAATCAACAGCTCACTGATTGATAGGTATATNCCAGATTCATGTCAATTGTTTTATGGTCTGGGATGACTCACCTGGTACCAATGTTATCTCAAAATGTACGTTGTGGGTGAGGGGCCTGATGCCACTCTGAGTTTTGAGACATCTCCTTTCTCTAATCAACAGCTCACTGATTGATAGGTATATAACATACTGCTATAGGCTAGCAGGGGGGCACTCTTTCTGCCCCCTTCTGATATCTATGTCAGAAGCTTTCTCTATCACTTTTATAGTTTAATAAAACTTTATTATGCAAAAGCTCTGAGCCATCAAGCCTCATCACTGGCCCCTGATTGAAATCTTCTCCTCCAGAGGCCAAGAATCCCTGTGTCTTTCGTGGTTCATCAACAACCTTTTAACAGTCTCCAAAGAGGGCTGCTATGCTTGATCCTATCCCTCGGGTTCTTCTGCAAAGGGACCTCACCCTCCCCTAAGAGCTGGAGTCCATTTCTTCACCCTCTTGACTTGGGTGGGTCCTGTGGCTTCTGTGACCAACAGAATGCTGTGGACATGGCGCTGCGTCCCTTCTGGAGGTGGCTCTTAACTGGCCTCCTGCCTCTTGGAATGCTACTCTTGGGATGGCCCTTCTCCCACTAGGCTGGGAGAGGCCTGAGCCACACGGAGATCCATGAGCGGGCATCTCCGGCCGAGCTCCCCACCAATAGCCACACGAATCGCCAAGACATGCTTTGTGGAGCCCACCCAGCAGGAGTCCTCACTCTGCTTCAGATTCTGTTGCGGAGACCCCTGGTTTGGCAGGAGGCACTGCTGGGTACCTGGGCCCAGGGGGCATGGAGGGCTAGAGGAGACTCTGACCTACTGTTCCCACTCAGCTGGGTACCCACTTTCCTGATTGCCATGAACCTTCATTTCAGGGGCTTGGGATATAGGATGTCAAGAGAAACTGAGTCTCAGAGTGGGAGGTGATTCACTCCACGTCACTCGGCTGGTAAGTGGCAGAATTGAACTCTGGGCTCAGGGCATCTGGCTCCAACCACAGCCTTCCCTCTTCCTGGGTGCCAGCTGCTCTCAGGAAGATCAGTCTCTATTCTGGGCCTGGTGCCAGTCCCATTTTCTGCCTATCTATGGTGATAAGGGTGACCAGGATGTCTGCTTGTCTGTGCAGAGAATGGAAGCTTTGGCCAAATCAAGGTGCTTGGAGCTTCTACCTGATGGCTGCTTAAGTAAAAACAGGCAGCAAGATAGACCACGGGTGGGGAGGGGGCTGTCACTCACTTCTTCTGTGATAAGCATAGGGACCCAGAGGAAATACTTATTATGATATAAAACAAACCATGTAGGGTCGGGGGAGGGTCTTGCTCGGTTCTTACCTGGGGGCCAAAGTCTCCTGGCGCACCCTAGGAACAAAAAACAGGATGACCTATCACCACCACTTGTATTACTTCTTCCCATGTGTGGAGCACTTGCCCTGTGTGCAGTGCCTCATATACATGGTCTCACTCCAATCCTAACAAAAATAACGTACAGACTCCGCCTTATCTCCATTTCCAGTGAGGAAACTGAGCCACAGAGAGGCTATGTGACTTGCCCAAGGTCACACATCTAGCAGATCCAGGGCTTGGAGTGAGGCGGTCTGCTATCTATTGCCAGCCTTCAGACAGCGGAGTAGAACCCTTGAACTTCTGAATAATGATGGATGGTAACTGATTCAGTGCTTGAAGTCGCCAAGCTTTGGAGCAGTGTGCTATGTAGCAGTAGATGCCAAGACAACAATTTTTCTCTGGTTTCAAGAGAGAGGTCTCCCTGCCTTCATCATTTCTACAACTCAGTGGCATTAGCCAGAGCTGGCATGAAGGCAACCACTCTACCTGCCAACTGGTGCTTATTCTTTGTTCATCTACAAAGAACACTTAGTCCATTACCTTGCGCAGTCTTCCCCATGAGAAGTTGGTTTTAATTTATGGATGGAGTAATTGAGGCCCACAGAGCTGGGCAACTTGCCAAAGATGACACAGTTGCAGTGGAGCTGGAATGCACATCTGAGGCTCCAAACACCAGATCCTGTGCCTTGCTCAGCCCTGATGATGGATGGGAAGCTGGCTATTCTGACCTGCACGGGGCGCGTGGCAATGGGGGTTGTGGGTGGCGCCGCACAGCCTGGCCCTGTCCTGCTTAAGAAGTATCTGTCGGTTCTGTCACACCCAGGGCTGTTCTGGCCCCTGACACCACTGTGGGACACACAGGTCTCCCCTCTCTCCTGCTCCCCTCCAAGGCACCTGGAGTCCCAGCCCTCCAGGAGTCTGACTGTGACATTTAGCGCCCAAATGCCAGGGAACTCCTTCTCACAAAGGGCTACAAATATCCTGGGCCTGGCTCTTTACCATTTGTTTTCCTGGGAGGTGTTCTCCTCACAAAGAATGCCATCAACAGCGTCAATTCCCCAGGCTTTTCTGGTACCTTCCTCTTTTCAGGATTGATAATTTTGGAAACCTGTCATTTTGGATAGACTATGCTTTGAGATTTGTTACACTCTGGTGCCAGAAGAATTCAGAGTCAACCCTTCAGGTACTTTAACTTGTCACGTGTAAGCCTCGTAACCATTTTAGGAGGTAGGCACCACTAACCCCACTTCATAGATGAAGAAACTGAGGTTCCAGGAGGGGATGTGACTTGCCCAAGGTCACACCCTGGGACTGGGGTTTGAAGGCAGGTTTCTGGCCTCCTTTTTCAGCCTGCCATATCCGGACAGCCTCCAGCATCACTTACCTTTTCCCCTTTGGGGCCTGGAAGTCCCTGGAGAAGGAAGATAGAGAAAGAACATGGGTGAGTGAAGAGGACTGGGCTGACCCCCTTCTGGTTTCCCTGAGGCTCTGAGGGCAGAAAGGCCTGTGAGGCTGAGCAGAGCTGTGGGTGGCTGAGTGAAAAGACCTGTGAGCCTATCAGCCTTTAGCTGCCTGTGCCGGCCCCAAGGAAGCTCTGCATCTCAGTCCTCACCATGAGGAAGGCAGGGCGCTGGGGCAGTCACTGGCATCCTCTCTGAACAGGGGCAAGCGTGCTAGTCACTCCCCCTAGAGAACAGAGCTCTCCCTGCTGAGCCCTCGCTGTGCCCAGACACCAGTGAGGAGCCCCTGACTCCTGGGCCTGGGGGTGTGAGGAGGTGGAGGTGGCTCCTGGCAGGCCACGGAGGTTGCCATCACCCTCTGGCAGCAGGGCAATGTGTCTCTTTCAGTCTTGCCAAGTTATTAACACCAGGACTTCTAGGGAAGCGGGTCAGGTCACACACAAGGCACTGACTGTGAGGCTCAGAGACCCTGGGGTGGGGGCTAGGCTGTGGTGGGGCCAGTTTGGTGTTCACACTCTTGGTCAGGGGCCTCGATCACTGGGATGGATCACTCCATCCCAAATCGTGTTCTCTTCAACTAGTATTGGATTCGCTCATTCACTCTTTGAACAACTCATCCGTCTAGGTACTGGGTTCTTTCCTCCCATCCTTTAATAATGTATCCAGCATCAGTCAGCTCTCCAATCATTTGTTAAGCTATTCATTTTTCACTCAGTTGTCTGCCCAACCATCATGCATTTATACATCCACAAACTCATTTACTCTTGCTTGCATCCAACTGTCTATACAGTGTTTGATTCATTACCTCACTTGACTGTCCTTCTATCTACCCACTCATCCATCCACTCATCTGTCCATCTGTCCATCAATCTAACCATCCATCTGTCCTTCCTTTCTTCCATCCATATGCAATTATTAATTTAATTATGCTATGTGTGTGCATCTTATTTATTCTGCTAAGGATGTTCATGGACCACCTCTGATCCAGGTGTTGAAAACTCTTCAGTGTGGTGTCCACCATCCAACTCCTGCGACCGTATGAGGGGATGCTATGTGCTGAGGGCCTGCTGGGAGGGCAGGTGTTTTGAGGGCTGACTGGATACCAGGGACAGTGTTGTTCACAGTTTTTTGCATTCCCAGCATCCCTGTAGGGAGAGTTAATATGACTGTTTTACAAAAAAAAAGAAGGCTCATGGTTGGGAGGTGAAAAGGCCTCCGCAAGGTTGTAGTCAGTAGTGGGTGGGGCTGGATTTGAAGTCAGCTCTGACAGTCAAATAGCTTCTCGCCCTGGTGAGAATAGCTTCTCTCCACATTCTCAGTGGCTCCTCCCTCTGGAGTCCACGGTCATTCCCAACCCCAGGGGCAGCTCCATCCCAGGACACCTACAACTGCCCTGTTATCACTTACAGGCTTTCCATCCAGACCCAGTGGCCCCTGGAAAACGAGAAAGAGAGACAGAGAGAGCACAGAGGTTATATCTCTTCCGTGTTTTCTGACCCAGAGGCCCTGAGTGACAAGAGGCCAGAGCCTGCCCTGAGTTCATAGTTGTGGGCACATTTCACGTGAACTCAGGCTGGGGCATCCCTGTGTCGTTTGTTGCCCAGAATCCCCTCCTTCAAAAACAGAGCCCGTTTCTCCTTCAAAGCCACCTGCCTCCATCATCCCACAGGATTTGGACATGTGACCACATTCCTTCCGCCAGGCTGAGTGGTTCAGGAATGAGTGTCATGCCCGAGGCTCTGAATGGTGGAGCTTGAGCTTTGTGGTGTCTGCAGATGGCCAGTGACCACTGCACAGAAAACTCCACTATCTCCCCTTCACCTGTCTACACACCCGACACAACCTTGCTGAGCTCCACCTCCTGTGGGGGAATAGAGGAATCCAATGGGGGTGCCATGGACTGGGTCTGCCTGGTCTTGACCAACCCTTGCCCGTTGGGTCTAGCTATAGTTTTCCCTGGCTGGGTCTCCAGACTGCCCTGGCAGACAGTCATCCACCAGTTCCCCAGATGCCGGGACAATGGCTACCCCTTGGTGCCCTTGCTCAAAGCCCTCACTCCAGGAAGGAAACCAGGGCAGTTCTTAAAACTGGTCCCCTAAGTGCTTCCGGTCACTCGCTTTACATTCGAGTCAAGGGTCTGGATGTCAGGGCAATGGCCTGGGGGCAGCTGGGATCCCAGAAGGGGGAATGGGGTCATTTCAAGGGCTCAGGCCCTGGGGTCTCCTGGTGAGGTGCAATTTCAGTCCCCACCATCTGCAGCTCAGCAGGAGCTGCACGAGCTGGCCTGTCTTCTTGGGCCAGCTCCTGGCCATCTTGACGTGGATACGTACGAAAGGGCTCTTCTCTTCAGCAGTCCACTAAGAGTGGGCCTTGCCCCCATCTACCCAGCATGGGCTCCGGCCCTCTGGGCATCTCTACCTGAGACCCCTCACTCTGGCCTGGCCTTCCCAGCTGCCATAACACAGAGGACCCAGTCCCATCCTGGGTCTCTTCTGGGGCTATTGGTGGCCTCCATACTCTGCCTGAATCGTAACAGAAGCCCTATGTAAGGCAGGTGTTATCATTCCCATCTTACAGAGGAGGAAGCTGAGGCCCAGTGAGGGGAAGACATTGCCCCAGGCCAGGCAGCCAGAAGAAGTCGGGACTGGAGCCCAGATGGCAGGGGCTTCAATTCTCTGTGGACACAGAAGCCTATACACTACACTCAAGCCCTGGCCAGTGGTCTCACCTGGCCTCCGGCCACTCTCTCTCCCTCTTGTCTGCCTTTGTATTCCTCTGTTCAAACTTTCCTTGCTCTATCCCATTGCCCACTGGATCTTGCCTGTCCCTGAAGCCCCAGTCACCTTGTCCAGAGTGGCTGCCACTGCGGACTCTGTGCCCGGGCCCTGAGTGTGTCTGTCCGTCCTGCCGACCTGAGCCCAAACGTAGTGCACGCTTTGCCCCTCTTTATGCTGCATGGTTTTAAAAAGTCATAATGCAGATGGAAATGAAAAAGAGAAGAAGGTGCAGCTTAGAACTAAGTAACATTCTTTCCTTTCCAAGAAATAAGAAGGCGAGGATGCAGAGAAAAAGGAAGCCCTGTGTGTTACCGACGGGAGTAATTGTGCAGTCACTAGGGAAAACAGTATGGAGGTTACTCAAATAATAAAAAACAAAACCACCTTATGATCTGGCAATTCCATGTCAGGGTATTTATCAAAAAAAAAAAAAAACCCCAAAACCCCCAAAAACAATAATTCAAAAAGATACCTGCACCTCCATTGCAGCATTTTTCACAATAATGAACAGAGAAACAACCTACGTGTCCACTGATGGATAAACTGATAAGGAAGATGTGGTATACACACACACACACAGAAACACACAGAAATACTATTCAACCATAAAAGAGACTGAGAGGAGCTTGCCTTTTCAACAACATGGCTGGACTGTGAAGTGCATTATGCTAAGTGAAAAAGTCAGGCAGAATAAGACAAATACCATATGATCTCATTTATGAGTGAGTGAGTGAGTGGAAGTCACTCAGTTGTGTCTGACTCTTTGTGAATCCAAGGACTATAGTTGATGGAATTCTCTAGGCCACATGAAGGAGGAAACAGACAGAACAGGCTCCATCTTGAAAGCAGGACCCCATCTTGGGCCAGACTGTGGACTTTGAGCTATATGTCCAGTATCTATGGAAACGACATACCAACTGGAAAACCAGGCCCCCTGGATGGAAGAGCCCCAGGGCTCGTACCTAGACTCTCTGTTGCTAAAAGAATACCCTAATTATCTGTGTAACCGAATAGAATCATACATTCTATTATGCTTATTGGGGTATGACCATAGGCCTATTGATAATTGTCCCCTGTTAACTACCTAGGCTTAAGGCATATGTATTACGGGTTAACTTTGATTGTATCTGTCTTTTCCTTTGTTCAGACTAGTTTCAGGGAATCTGGGGAGGTGGGTTTGGGCATGTACACTTAGGGTNGACCATAGGCCTATTGATAATTGTCCCCTGTTAACTACCTAGGCTTAAGGCATATGTATTACGGGTTAACTTTGATTGTATCTGTCTTTTCCTTTGTTCAGACTAGTTTCAGGGAATCTGGGGAGGTGGGTTTGGGCATGTACACTTAGGGTACATGAGGTTTTCAGAAAAACTGGTCTGGGTCCTTGGCTAAGAGGAGACTTCACCTTGGGCCCGCTGGTATAACAAACTGCACTCCCACTATCTGCATTGTCCTTCTGAGTGAGTTTGTTTCCCAGAACGGTGGCTACAACATTTGGTGCATGAGGCGGGAAACTCTTCACTTTGAGGAGACAAGTCCCATTTGGGACTACTCTGAGGCCTTGCGACTTGAATCTTCTAGAGGGGGGAAGGCGCCTCACCCTTCTGGAAGGATTCTGCTGGTGGTGGATGGCAGCAGGGGAACTGAGCGCTCAAGTGATGAGGAACCCACCCGGTAAGGTGGAAGAGGGGGCCTGATCACCCCCTTTGGGAGATTAGATGGGGCACAGACCCACAGGAGCCAGGAATAGGCAGGTGGCAACGCTTGCTTGGTACACAGGTTGATGAGCATGTTAGGGCTAAGGAAGGAAATTTGTGAAGGTTATTTAGGAGAGAGTGTCCATGCCGTCTTGGGGAAAATTATTACCAAGCAATTGCCAGGGGATTTTTAGGAGAAGAAATTTGGTTTNGACTCGATGGACGTGAGATTGAGTGAACTCCGAGAGATGGTAATGAACAGGGAGGCCTGGCGTGCTGCAATACATGGGGTGGCAAAGAGTCGGACATGACTGAGCGACTGAACTGAACTGAACTGAGGGATACAATAATGAATCATGAAAAAGACATGGTTCCTCCCCTCATGATGCTTAGGATTTGAGTGGGAAATATATGCAGAGAAACAGTTATAGCACATTGTGGTGAACATGAAGATGGTACACAGTGATGTACTAGATGATAGTTAAGACTGTAAGAGGAGGCTGCTCTAAGAGCACCTGAGAAGGTCCTATAACTTAGCCTGAGCCAGGTCAGGAAGTCTTCTCCAGTGGAGTAATATTTCAGTTAAGACCTAAAGATAATTAAGAGGCATGGAGGAGTGGAGAATGTACCACGTATAGGGAGCAGGGTATGCAAAAATTGGAGGACAGTACTGACGCATGGCCTCTTTGGAAAACTGAAAGCATAACGGAGGATAAGACACAAAGCAGATCCAAATCTCAAGGGACCTTGTGCTAAGGAGATCAGGCAGTGGGGAGCCATGGAAGGGCCCTGAGCAATGGGTTAGCATGACCAGATCTGACCCTTCTAGAGCACTCCTTCACTCCACATTGCATAATATCTTTCTGTGAGCATGTCTTCTCTCTGCGCTATCTGCGTGAGCTCTTCTAAAGAACAGACACTGACTTTTCTCTGTACCTCCTCCAGTAAGCAATTTATTAAATATCTAATGAAGGAGCGCTGTGGACGAGGATCATCCCATCAGAGAGGTGATGGATTCTCAACCGTAAGAGTCTATGAGTCTGTCTCGTTCTTTGATTAGATGTGCTGGAGCAGCTTCAAAAAGAGGTGTTTTCTTCAAGAACCAGCAAGCTAGTCTGAGTGCTTTCCATAAGAGGTTTTTCTTAATTTATTCATAGGAAAATCATATGGCTGTGTAAAGTTAAATCACATAAACTATTAATATATATATTTCTTCATTCAAATATTATCAAAATTGGACCCCCCCGAAAATCCATGATACATGGTCATTGTATTTATAAAATATGAAAATCTAAGAGCATTAATGGGAAGAGAAGAGAAAGTGAGTGAGCCACCTAATGCTGTCTGCATGCTCTATGTCTTCCTTTATTATCAGTTCCTTTTAAGAGTAGGAAAGCCAGTGGCTGAGAGCCTGATGGGAGCAGAGCCATCTCTTATTGCTTATCCATCCTTGCTTCTAGACAGTGACTGTATTGTGTCAATCAGTACAACTTGACTGTAGATACGGTGTCTGAGTATGGGTCAAGCATTTATCAAACACCTATAGTGTACTAAGTTCTTTCACTTACATTAGAGGCAGCCTAGTAGGGTAGAAAGGGCCTTATATTGGGCATTTCACTGGATTCTCGTCTCAGCTCTATGTGACCTTGGACATGACCCATTCCTTCTAGAGTTCTAGACTTCCCCAACTCTGCAATGAGAAGATCATTACAGATGGGTGATAGAGAATCCTTATCAATAAATATTATATGAGTGGAAAAACTCAATAGATAAAGCATGAAAGGAGAGCATGTCAGATGTGGAAGTCCAGAGCCACAGTGCTTGATCTGCTGCTCAAGTTCACAATGAGCTCCTTTCTCACCTCTCCAGATGATATCTCAGGCATCTGGGAATTATAAGGCTCCAAATAAATGGTTTGTTTCTGGGCTTTCTTCCGGAAGGAACATTACAGGATTCTAAATGTCTTCTCCCCGCTTAGGTGTCTCAGCCATCCTCATCCCCCGCCTGGACCTGGTCATCTCCCTGGTGGGCTCCGTGAGCAGCAGTGCCCTGGCCCTCATCATCCCGCCCTTCCTGGAGCTCATCACCTTTTACCCTGAAGACATGAACTGTATCACCATTGTGAAGGACATTATGATCAGCATCCTGGGCCTTTTGGGGTGTGTATTTGGAACATACCAAGCCCTCTATGAATTGACCCAACCCATCAACCATTCTGTAGCCAACTCCACAGGTGTCTATCCATAATTACCTATTTTTATTCTGATAGTTCTCCCATATCCCCATTCCCAATTTGCATTTTGTTGTGGATGTTATATACATTCATCAAACCCCAGCATCTCTCTATTAATTTATCTTCTTTATCTTTCCAAGAGAAATGTAGTTGATACAAGTCAGTACTGGTACCTCTCAGGCTATGTCTTTTCTGGTTTTTGGATCTCTCTGGAGGCCTTTTGTACCTGTGAACCAAAACCACATTCAACCACTCATATTATCTGCCTCATTTAATGGGAAAAAGAATGCCATTTGCCCACGTCCTTGAAACAGACCAAGCATAAATATAAATGCAAAAGCCATTATTCTCTCTATTCTGCCCTTGGAGTATCAGGTTTAGAAAAGTATGTTGGGTGAAGACAAGTTTCTATGGTTTCTAGATATGGCTCTAAGTGAAGAGTCACAGAACAAAAGTAGAACTTAGTAGTAACTTTGTTTAATTTTGTCTAGCCATTGGCTCTGCCACTGATTTCCTGTGGGATTTCAACCCCTCTCCATCTCATTTTCACATTCTTTGAAATGAAGGATTGGACTGATTGGCTATTAAGGACTCTTACAGCTCTGACATTCTGAAAGAAAAAAAAATGGATTTATCCTTCACCACATGTGTGAAAATTGAAGGGCTTTCCATCAGCAAGTTGCTCTGGAGATATGGGATCCCAGAAGTAAATTAAGGGATAAAAACATTTCTTAGCAATCTTTCATTACAAATGACTTTCCTTCTTAGAAGAATATCAGCTCTCTCTTTCTCTCCCTCTTCCCCTCTCTCTCTCTGCCCCGCTCTCCCTCCCCTACCCATCCTTCCTTCTCAGATACCTTAAGACCACTTAGAGCTGATTTAGGCTAAAGAGACTGAGCAGTTTGGGTGACAGAAAGGATTTCATCATGTACAAGGACTACTGACCTAATACTTACTTTTGGTAAGTGTTTAGAAAAACAGACAATCTTATATTCTGAAGATGGCAGAACACATTTTTATGACTTTTCTGGAGGGAAGTTTTACAATATATGTCTTAAAATGCATAGCCCCCTGACCCACTAATTTCACTTCCAGGGGTTTATCTTAAGAATCTTTTATGTCTTCAAAAATGTATGCATTTTTTAAAAGATTTTTTATTTTTATTTTATTATTTTATTTTTAACTGCACTGAGCCTTTGTTGTTGTGCACGGGCTTTCTCTAGTTGTGGTGTGCAGGCTTCTCATTGTAGTGGCTTCTCTCGTTGCAGAGCACAGGCTGTAAAGGCACATGGGCTTCTGTAGTTGTGGCATGCAGACTCAGCAGTTGCAGCTCACATTTTCCAGAGTGCAGGCTCAGTATTTGTGACACATGGCTTTAATTGCCCCACAGCATATGGAATCTTCCTGGACCAGGGATTGAACCCATATCCCCTGCATTAGCAGGCTTACTCTTAACCACTGGACCACCAGGTTAGTCCCTGGATGCATTGTTTATAACAGTAAAGAGTTGGAAACAAATATCCAACATTAGGTTAAACTATGATTCATCCAAAATAAAATACTGTGATGCCCCCCAAACATTGCAAAATACAACATGAAAATGCCTATATTTGTGATTTATTAGTTTTTAAAAGCTGGTCTAAAACACTATGTGAACCAAAGCTAGGCAAAGACATTGCAAGAAAATAGAGCTACAGAACAAAATTCTTCATGAACATAGATGTAAAAATGCTAAACAAAATTTTAGCAAATCAAATTCAGCAATATATTAACAGAATAATACATCATGACCAAGTGGGGTTTATCCCAGGAATAGAGGGTTGGTTTATTATTTGAAAATTTGTGACTGGGAACAATTAGAGACTGCACTTACAAAAGCCCCCAAAACATGCAATAGTCTGGGTTAATTCTGATGAAAGATGTGAAACATATGTACGCTAAAATCTATAAAATACTGCTAAAAGAAATTAAGACCCATCAGTCCCATTACTTCATGGCAAATAGATGGGGAAAAAGTGGAAACAGTGACAGATTTTATTTTCTTGGGCTCCAAAATCATTGCAGATGGTGACCGCAGCCACAAAATTAAAAGACACTTGCTCTTTAGAAGAAAAGCTATGACAAACCTAGACAGCATATTCAAAATCAGAGACGTCACTTTGCCGACGAAGATCCATATAGTCAAAGCTATGGTTTTTCCAGTAGTCGTGTGCAGATGTTAGAGTTGGACCATAAAGAAGGCTGAGCACTGAAGANCGGGCAGTATGCTGCGGTCGTCCTTCACTGAGGATCCGGCTGTGTGCCGCGGTCGCACTGCACCGAGGTTCGGGCTGTGTGCCATGGTCGCCCTGCGCCGAGGTCGAGGCTGTGTTTCACCTTCGGCTTGCGACAAGTTCCGGGCTCTGTGCCGTGTTCCCTCTATGCCGAGGTCCGTGCTGTGTGCCTAGATCGTCCTGTTCTGAGGTCTGGGCTGTGTGCCTAGATCGTCCTGTTCTGAGGTCCGGGCTGTGTGCAGAGGTAGCCTTCTGCAGAGGTCTGGGATGCGTGCCACGGTCGCCTTGTTCCGAGGTTTGGGCTGTGTGCCGCGGTCGCCATATCCCCAGGTCCGGGCTGTGTGCCGAGGTCGCCCTGTACCGAGGTCAGGCCTGTGTTCGGCCCTCGGCTTGCGACCTGTCCCCTGGTCTGTGCCGTAGTTCCTCTTTGCCAAGGTCTGGGCTGTGGGCCGTGGTAGCCTTCTCCAGAAGTCCAGGGTGGGTGCCGCGGTCCCCCTGTGCTGAGGTCTGGGCTGTGTGCCGTTGTTGCCCTGCACCGAAGTCTGGGCTGTGTTCCGTGGTCAGCTGGTGACTAGTTCCGAACTGTGTGCCGCGTTCGCCATTCACTGAGATTCCGGCTGTGTGCCTTGGTCACCCTGCGCTGAGGTCCGTCCTGTGTGCCACGATCACCATCAGCCGATGTCCGGCCTATGTTTCGCAGTCACCCTGTGCCGAGTTCCGGCCTTTGTGCCACAGACACCCTGCGCTNACAGAATCTCAGAACTGCACCGCCTGCTCACAGGTCAATGCTGCCTCTCGGCACAGACAGAAACCTCCAGGGATTCAGATAAAAGGCGTGCTGCCCTTTGAACACCTGGAAGTGGACTTCACTGAAATGAAACCTCACCGACACTACCATTACCTGCTGGTCATGGTATGTACATTCTCGGGATGGGTAGAAGCTTTTCCTACCTGGACCGAAAGAGCATCAAAAGTAGCCTCGTGCCTGCTTAGGGAGATAGTTCCCAGATTTGGATTTCCTATCAGTATTGGATTGGACAACGGCCTGGCTTTTGTAGCTGACTTAGTATAACAAGTAAGCAAAACATTAAACATCAAGTGGAAATTACATACAGCATATAGGCCCCAGAGTCCTGGGACAGTGGAAGGAACCAGCCAGACACTTAGAGAGACACTCTCAAGTGGATCTTAGAGACCGACTGCTCCCGGGTGGACCTGTTTCCAAAGGCTCTGCTCAGACTCAGGATGACCCCACAGTCCCATGGCTTCTCTCTGTACAAAACTGTGTATGGGAGGCCCCCTCCCGTAATAAAACAGGTGTCAACAAATCTGTCTCAGGTAAGGGGAGATGAGATTTCACAGCAGATGCAACAACTGGGTAAGGTAATAAATCAGGTAATTAAGTTTGTACAAGAAAGGGTGCCGTTCCCTCTTGGGGAACAGATTCATGAATTTGTGCCCAGGGATCAGGTGTGGTCAAGGACTGGAAACACGACTCCTTGGCCCCACATTGGAAGGGTCCAAATATTGTTTTTCTAACCACCCCTGCTGCTACTGTTGCTGCTAAGTCGCTTCAGTCATGTCCAACTCTGTGCGATCCCATAGACGGCAGCCCACCAGGCTCCCCCATCCCTGGGATTCTCCAGGCAAGAACACTGGAATGGGTTGCCATTTCCTTCTCCAATGTATGAAAGTGAAAAGTGAAAGTGGAGTCACTCAGTCGTGTCCGACTCTTAGTGACCCCATGGACTGCAGCCTACCAGGCTTCTCCGTCCATGGGGTTTTCCAGGCAAGAGAACTGGAGTGGGGGGTGCCATTGCCTTCTCCACCCCTACTGCAGGTAAAGTTGCAGGTGTCACTCCCTTGATCCACCATATGAGGGTGAGGAGAGCATACCACGCAGACCTGGAGAGCGCCAAGTGTACTACACAGAAGGACCCCACTGGGCCCCGTGAAACCAAGATCATCTTAAAGAAGAAAAGAGATGAAGCTCTACAATCAACTGCTGCTACAAGGACTTGCTGGTATCATCTTGAGACTAACCATAGTTTCAGTACAAAGAGGGACCTGTGCTATAATTAAAGTTGAATGTTGTGTATATATTCCTGATTTATCTGGCTATATATCAGCCACCCTAGATGACATGAATGGAGGAGGCAATGGTATCCCACTCCAGTACTCTTGCCTGGAAACTCCCATGGACGGAGGAGCCTGGTAGCCTGCAGTCCATGGGGTCGCTGAGTCAGACACGACTGAGCGACTTCACTTTCACTTTTCCCTTTCATGCATTGGAGAAAGAAATGGCAACCCACTCCAGTGTTCTTGCCTGGGGAATCCCAAGGATGGCGGAGCCCAATGGGCTGCCATCTGTGGGGTCGCACAGAGTCAGACACGACTGAAGTGACTTAGCAGCAGCAGCAGCAGATGACATGAAAGGCCAGGTAAACGTTATGTCTGATGATAATCTTCCTTTTTGGACTTTGGTCCTATCTTGGGTGAAGAGTGATTGGTGGAAAACTATATTTACCATTGTTATAGGTGCCTTGATAGTTCTGCTTTGTGGACCCTTTATTTTGCAATGTATTATGAACTTTGTAACCCAGAGGTTGATGTTGTTCTCCTAAATTGGAGGTGGGAGAGTCAGGGTGCAATATATTCCTATGAATGATGCTCATACTATGAGTTAAGAGCATCAAGAGTGGGGAATGAAGGAGGAAACAGACAGACCAGGCTCCACCCTGAAAGGGTGGGCTCCACCCAGACTCCATCTTGGGCCAGACTGTGGACTTTGAGCTATATGCCCAGCATCTATGGAAATGACATACCAACTGGAAAACCAGGCCCTCTGGATGGAAGAGCCCCAGGGCTCGTACCTAGACTCTCTGTTGCCTAAAAGAATACCCTAATTATCTGTGTAACCGAATAGAATCATACATTCTATTATGCTTATTGGGGTATGACCACAGGCCTATCGATAATTGTCCCGTTAACTACCTAGGCTTAAGGCATATGAATCATGGGTTAACTTGATTGTATCTTTCTTTTCCTTTGTTCAGACTAGTTTCAGGGAATTTGGGGAGGTGGGTTTGGGCACATACACTTAGGGTATATGAGATTTTCAGAAAAATTAGTCAGGGTCCTTGGCTAAGAGGAGACTCTGCCTTGGACCCACCTGTGTAATAAACTGCACTCCACTATCTGCATTGTCCTTCTGAGTGAGTTTGTTTCCCAGAACAGGTGGCTACAACAATAATACTGGAATGGGAGGCCTTTTCTTCTCTGGGGGAATCTTCCCAACCCAGGAATCGAACCAAGGTCTCCTGCATTGCAGGCAGATTCTTTACCAACTGAGCTATGAGGGAAGCCCTCTTTTTATATGTGGAAACAAAATAAACAAGCTTATAGATAGAGAGAACACACTGAAGGTTGCCAGAAATAGGGGAGTAGGTGAAATGGAAGAAAGGGTCAAAAGGTACAACCTTCAAGTTACAAGATAAATAAGCTCTAGGAATGTAACCTACAGCAATGATGACTCCAGTTAACAATACTGTCTTGTATACTTGAAAGTGACTAAGAGGGTAGATCTCCGAAGTCTTCATCACAAGAAACAAAACAAAACAGAGACTAAGGTGTAGCTTAGAACTAAATGAAGCTCTTTTCTTCAAATGCCAGGGGGCAGAACACAGCAGACCTCACTGCTAAGTCGCCAGCAGCAGTTGGTGACATGAGCTGGCCTTGGAATTAGATTGCATGATGAGTTCAAGACACTCCTGATAAAGGCCAGGATACAAAGCAGGGCTTGCTTTGGACTTGACTCCCTTTCCCTCACAGGGTCTGCCCTTGCCACAGCTCTGGGAGACTGGTGCCATGTCCGTCCCTACAGATGAAGAAGCTGAGCCACTGGGATTGTCCAAGGGCTTGAAAGAGGCCCTACTCTCCACGCAATGCTCTCTCTCCAGCAGCCCAGGACAGCAGGAGTGACGGATGGCTATCCAGGGAATCTGGGGAGAAGGCTGTTAGGCTTTGCCTTCCTTCCAGGATTTCTGGTGCCTCTGACTCCCTGAGTGAGGAGATGCAGGGCTCTCTGGACCCTCTTTCACTTTGACCTTCTGCCAGGCCCAGTTCCAGTTGGTGTGAGACATGCAATGCCATGGTGCCCCGCTTTTCTAGAAATGACTGCTACAGAAGGGAGCTTGTGGATGTTCTCTTGGCTTTGACCTCAGAGGGGAAAACTTAGTGCCACCAACTGTCTCTGAGAGCATTCTGAAGGCCAGACCTCAGCAGCCCCCTCCTAAGAGTGACCAGGGGCTCTTGCCTTCCAGGCAGGATGCTCCCTTCCGCCACCTCCAAGACTGTCCCAGTGGATCACTGACAGTACGGCCTTGGTTCCCAGCTTACTAGTTTGTGAGAAGCCCCCTACCTGGCAGAAAACCAAGTTTTCAATGCGGGGTCCTGCCTGTATTTGGGGTCACAGGGCCCTCGGCTCCTGGGACTTGATAAAGTTTGTAGTTTCAGAATAATGGCAGAGGGGGCATGAAGAGAGAAACCTTGGAAATGTCCACGGTGAGGCTGAAGGAAAGTTACGAGTTCCTCAGGGACTCAAAGCTGGAGCTGTATGTGGAGAATCCCACGGACAGAGGAGCCTGGCGGGCTTCAGTTCATTGGGTCACAAAGAGTTGGACATGAGTGAAATGACTTAGCATGCACGTGGTTAGATATGGTGCCAAGAAGATTCCCTTGGCAAACATAGAATGGTGACGTGCAGATATTTAGAGACCAGAGGGTGCTGGCCTGACTTCGGGGATGGAGCTGACCCACAGCTATGGCTTTGGTCTGTGGAGGTGGCTCTGGGCTCATCTCTGATGACATCGAGGGAGGAAGGTTATGCCCAGGCCCTTGAATTCTCTGTCTGGGGAAATAGCTGATGCTTGGAGAGTGACCACGGGTCACTGGGAGTCACTGAGGAGGAAACTCACAGAAGGGTGGGGTGGAGGAGGAAACAGCTTGGCTTTGGAGTCAGATGGACTTGCCCAGCTTTGGGGCATGATTCTGACCCCTCTTATCTTGGGAGAGGCTGGGGCCTGGGCTGTGACCCTTAGAGGGTGGGTCCTGCCCACAGTCACCCTAATACTGCTTTTACCAAACTGGTGGCCATGGAACACTGGTGTCTTGCAGGGTGTTAACGGGCTTGCCTGGGGTAAGGAATTCTATGGTCAAGTAAGGAGTTGTTGTTGAGTTACCAAGTTGTGTCCAACTCTTTGAGACNAATAAATCAGGTAATTAAGTTTGTACAAGAAAGGGTGCCGTTCCCTCTTGGGGAACAGATTCATGAATTTGTGCCCAGGGATCAGGTGTGGTCAAGGACTGGAAACACGACTCCTTGGCCCCACATTGGAAGGGTCCAAATATTGTTTTTCTAACCACCCCTGCTGCTACTGTTGCTGCTAAGTCGCTTCAGTCATGTCCAACTCTGTGCGATCCCATAGACGGCAGCCCACCAGGCTCCCCCATCCCTGGGATTCTCCAGGCAAGAACACTGGAATGGGTTGCCATTTCCTTCTCCAATGTATGAAAGTGAAAAGTGAAAGTGGAGTCACTCAGTCGTGTCCGACTCTTAGTGACCCCATGGACTGCAGCCTACCAGGCTTCTCCGTCCATGGGGTTTTCCAGGCAAGAGAACTGGAGTGGGGGGTGCCATTGCCTTCTCCACCCCTACTGCAGGTAAAGTTGCAGGTGTCACTCCCTTGATCCACCATATGAGGGTGAGGAGAGCATACCACGCAGACCTGGAGAGCGCCAAGTGTACTACACAGAAGGACCCCACTGGGCCCCGTGAAACCAAGATCATCTTAAAGAAGAAAAGAGATGAAGCTCTACAATCAACTGCTGCTACAAGGACTTGCTGGTATCATCTTGAGACTAACCATAGTTTCAGTACAAAGAGGGACCTGTGCTATAATTAAAGTTGAATGTTGTGTATATATTCCTGATTTATCTGGCTATATATCAGCCACCCTAGATGACATGAATGGAGGAGGCAATGGTATCCCACTCCAGTACTCTTGCCTGGAAACTCCCATGGACGGAGGAGCCTGGTAGCCTGCAGTCCATGGGGTCGCTGAGTCAGACACGACTGAGCGACTTCACTTTCACTTTTCCCTTTCATGCATTGGAGAAAGAAATGGCAACCCACTCCAGTGTTCTTGCCTGGGGAATCCCAAGGATGGCGGAGCCCAATGGGCTGCCATCTGTGGGGTCGCACAGAGTCAGACACGACTGAAGTGACTTAGCAGCAGCAGCAGCAGATGACATGAAAGGCCAGGTAAACGTTATGTCTGATGATAATCTTCCTTTTTGGACTTTGGTCCTATCTTGGGTGAAGAGTGATTGGTGGAAAACTATATTTACCATTGTTATAGGTGCCTTGATAGTTCTGCTTTGTGGACCCTTTATTTTGCAATGTATTATGAACTTTGTAACCCAGAGGTTGATGTTGTTCTCCTAAATTGGAGGTGGGAGAGTCAGGGTGCAATATATTCCTATGAATGATGCTCATACTATGAGTTAAGAGCATCAAGAGTGGGGAATGAAGGAGGAAACAGACAGACCAGGCTCCACCCTGAAAGGGTGGGCTCCACCCAGACTCCATCTTGGGCCAGACTGTGGACTTTGAGCTATATGCCCAGCATCTATGGAAATGACATACCAACTGGAAAACCAGGCCCTCTGGATGGAAGAGCCCCAGGGCTCGTACCTAGACTCTCTGTTGCCTAAAAGAATACCCTAATTATCTGTGTAACCGAATAGAATCATACATTCTATTATGCTTATTGGGGTATGACCACAGGCCTATCGATAATTGTCCCCTGTTAACTACCTAGGCTTAAGGCATATGAATCATGGGTTAACTTGATTGTATCTTTCTTTTCCTTTGTTCAGACTAGTTTCAGGGAATCTGGGGAGGTGGGTTTGGGCACATACACTTAGGGTATATGAGATTTTCAGAAAAATTAGTCAGGGTCCTTGGCTAAGAGGAGACTCTGCCTTGGACCCACCTGTGTAATAAACTGCACTCCACTATCTGCATTGTCCTTCTGAGTGAGTTTGTTTCCCAGAACAGGTGGCTACAACAATAATACTGGAATGGGAGGCCTTTTCTTCTCTGGGGGAATCTTCCCAACCCAGGAATCGAACCAAGGTCTCCTGCATTGCAGGCAGATTCTTTACCAACTGAGCTATGAGGGAAGCCCTCTTTTTATATGTGGAAACAAAATAAACAAGCTTATAGATAGAGAGAACACACTGAAGGTTGCCAGAAATAGGGGAGTAGGTGAAATGGAAGAAAGGGTCAAAAGGTACAACCTTCAAGTTACAAGATAAATAAGCTCTAGGAATGTAACCTACAGCAATGATGACTCCAGTTAACAATACTGTCTTGTATACTTGAAAGTGACTAAGAGGGTAGATCTCCGAAGTCTTCATCACAAGAAACAAAACAAAACAGAGACTAAGGTGTAGCTTAGAACTAAATGAAGCTCTTTTCTTCAAATGCCAGGGGGCAGAACACAGCAGACCTCACTGCTAAGTCGCCAGCAGCAGTTGGTGACATGAGCTGGCCTTGGAATTAGATTGCATGATGAGTTCAAGACACTCCTGATAAAGGCCAGGATACAAAGCAGGGCTTGCTTTGGACTTGACTCCCTTTCCCTCACAGGGTCTGCCCTTGCCACAGCTCTGGGAGACTGGTGCCATGTCCGTCCCTACAGATGAAGAAGCTGAGCCACTGGGATTGTCCAAGGGCTTGAAAGAGGCCCTACTCTCCACGCAATGCTCTCTCTCCAGCAGCCCAGGACAGCAGGAGTGACGGATGGCTATCCAGGGAATCTGGGGAGAAGGCTGTTAGGCTTTGCCTTCCTTCCAGGATTTCTGGTGCCTCTGACTCCCTGAGTGAGGAGATGCAGGGCTCTCTGGACCCTCTTTCACTTTGACCTTCTGCCAGGCCCAGTTCCAGTTGGTGTGAGACATGCAATGCCATGGTGCCCCGCTTTTCTAGAAATGACTGCTACAGAAGGGAGCTTGTGGATGTTCTCTTGGCTTTGACCTCAGAGGGGAAAACTTAGTGCCACCAACTGTCTCTGAGAGCATTCTGAAGGCCAGACCTCAGCAGCCCCCTCCTAAGAGTGACCAGGGGCTCTTGCCTTCCAGGCAGGATGCTCCCTTCCGCCACCTCCAAGACTGTCCCAGTGGATCACTGACAGTACGGCCTTGGTTCCCAGCTTACTAGTTTGTGAGAAGCCCCCTACCTGGCAGAAAACCAAGTTTTCAATGCGGGGTCCTGCCTGTATTTGGGGTCACAGGGCCCTCGGCTCCTGGGACTTGATAAAGTTTGTAGTTTCAGAATAATGGCAGAGGGGGCATGAAGAGAGAAACCTTGGAAATGTCCACGGTGAGGCTGAAGGAAAGTTACGAGTTCCTCAGGGACTCAAAGCTGGAGCTGTATGTGGAGAATCCCACGGACAGAGGAGCCTGGCGGGCTTCAGTTCATTGGGTCACAAAGAGTTGGACATGAGTGAAATGACTTAGCATGCACGTGGTTAGATATGGTGCCAAGAAGATTCCCTTGGCAAACATAGAATGGTGACGTGCAGATATTTAGAGACCAGAGGGTGCTGGCCTGACTTCGGGGATGGAGCTGACCCACAGCTATGGCTTTGGTCTGTGGAGGTGGCTCTGGGCTCATCTCTGATGACATCGAGGGAGGAAGGTTATGCCCAGGCCCTTGAATTCTCTGTCTGGGGAAATAGCTGATGCTTGGAGAGTGACCACGGGTCACTGGGAGTCACTGAGGAGGAAACTCACAGAAGGGTGGGGTGGAGGAGGAAACAGCTTGGCTTTGGAGTCAGATGGACTTGCCCAGCTTTGGGGCATGATTCTGACCCCTCTTATCTTGGGAGAGGCTGGGGCCTGGGCTGTGACCCTTAGAGGGTGGGTCCTGCCCACAGTCACCCTAATACTGCTTTTACCAAACTGGTGGCCATGGAACACTGGTGTCTTGCAGGGTGTTAACGGGCTTGCCTGGGGTAAGGAATTCTATGGTCAAGTAAGGAGTTGTTGTTGAGTTACCAAGTTGTGTCCAACTCTTTGAGACTCCAGGGACTGCCGCACTCCAGGGTTCCCTGTCCCTCACCGTCTCTCAGAGTTTGCCTAAGATCATGTCCATTGAACCGGTGATGCCATCCAACCATCTCATCCTCTGTTGCCCTCTTCTCCTGTCTTCAATCTTTTCCAGCATCAGGGTCTTTCCCACTGAGTCAACTGTTTGCTTCAGGTGGCCAAAGTACTGGAGCTTCACTTTCATCATCAGTCCTTCCAAAGAGTATTCAGTTGATTTCCTTGAAGATTGACTGGTTTGATCTCCTTACTTTCCAAGGGACTCTTAAGAGTCTTCTCCATAGAAGACTTTTTGAACCTTGGTTTGAAAGCATCATTTCTTCAGCATTCTGCCTTCTTTACTGTCCAAGTCTCACATCCATACACAACTACTGGAAAGACCATAGCTTTGAATATATGGACCTTTGTTGGCAAAGTGATTTCTTTGCTTTTGAATACACTGTCTAGGTTTGTCATAGCTATCCTGCCAAGAAGTAATCATCTTCTAACTTCATGATTGCAGTCACCTTCCACAGTGAAGTAAGGAGTTATACCCTGTGAAATGAGTTTCTTTCCTGCAAGACTTGCCTGAGCCATCATTCTGCTTGTGGGTCTCCCAGAAGGCAATGTTCCCAGGTTCACTGGATCCCTTGTCTCAGGGCCTGGCTGAATCTTTGCAAAGCAACTGTGATGGCAGGCTGTGTGGATGAACCTGGTGTTTCCATGAGTTGGAGGGAGGTCCAAGCCTGGCTCTGAGTGCTCTGTGAGGAAGAGAAACATTCTGGGGAAGGGTAGATGGGCTAGTAGATGGGCTGGAGCAAGTCCAGGCTGAGTGCCCCAGCTGCTGACAAGCTGGTTTTGGGCAGGGGGGGAATGTACTGGGAAGCCAAGCCATCTGGAAGAGCAGAACCCCAGATGGGGTGGTGGCAGGGCCTTGGTGGCAGGGACTATCCAGACAGTCCTCCCTTCCCTGACTCTTGGCAGTCCTGGCTGCTTCTCTCCCTGCATCTCCCACCAGAGGAGCAGAAGGAATGACACTGGGCAGCCCACAGAGTGAAGGCAGGACTTGGGCCTTCCCTAGGTTCACATCCCCTCCCTGAGCCTCAGCTCCCATAGAACGGGTGATCCTGAGGGTCAGATGCCACAGCACTGTGCCTGGAGGCGCTCGGTCCCTGCTGGCTCCTTCCCCTGCCTGATCAAAGCTGTGGAATTCACCAGAGGTTTTCAACGCTTTCTGCCCTCCACGAAGCTAGACAGCTGTTTACAAGCCTGGGTTATGCTTTAAATCACTCCTCCCTGGTACAGATCAGCTGGGCTCCAGGGCAATTCTGGTTGTGTAGAAGCAAACAGAACCTTGCTTTGTGCTGAATCCCAGGCCAGGAGGACAGAGTCCCCGTGCTGGCCCATCCCCTTGCCTCGCTCAACAGGCTGAGCAGCCTGGAACCTAAGTTTCCTCATCTGTAAAATGGAGGTCATACCTTTCTCTCTCTGTCTTTTTTTATGCCTTTTTCTCAAATGACAAGGTCAACATGGGTCCCAAGATAGTCTCCTTGGTCTCCTCTTTCAGATCAACCCAAGTTGTGAGCCCTACAGGCAAGCAGGCATGGAGTGGAGTCTGCACTGGCCCTGGGGTGGGCAGCGCTGGGGAGGGATGTTTGTGTGGCCTTCCGAGTGGCTGGCAGTGAGATGCCAGGCTGTGCCACTGCTGACATTTCTTACCTTTGTGGGTTTGCTTCCTCCCTCACCCCTTGGGTATTTCCTAAGCAGGGTTAAATGGAGCCATCTTTCAAAAAAATATTAGCAAGTATGGCAAAAGAGAGGAGGTTTCTTGGTGAAGTAAGTTTGGGCCATGGAGTATGCCAACTTTATCACTGGAGCTTCGCAATGTGGCCATGGAACAAAGCCTTGGAGGAACCCCGAGGCAAAGAAGTTGTGCAGACTGCTCTGTGTGAGGCTGGCTCTGTTCCTCCCTGTTAGCTGTGGCTCAGGCCTCCCAACTCCCATCTGTTGTATGGAACTGAATCAATATACTGGCCGTGTTTAGACAGAGACAGGAATAAATGCTCAGACCAGCCGGAGCTGGGTGACTATCTTGCTTTCTGGTTGTAATTAATGCTGACAGCTCCTGTTGGGGAATGGAGCCCCCTCCACATGCACCAGAACAGGGCCCCTGGATGGGGGGCTTACCAGGATTATCAGTCCAGGGTCCAGTAATTATGGCCCAGATGTCGACAATTCATCAAATTACAAGGCTGTTGGGGCCCAGAGTCCCAGCCTGGGACGTGCGCCTTCCTGTGCTAAGGCTCTCTCCTCAGGGCTGTCCGGCGGGCAGGGGGGTGGACGGCAGCGCCCTCGGGCATGTGGTTCTGATTTCTCAGGTCAGGCTGTTTGCACACACACGGGCCACAGCACGACTGTCCGGGCTTAGCGATTTCCCAGACTTGAATTCACTGCAGGGAAAGGGAAGAAAGAACCCCCGTTCCTACGTCCAGGCTGGCTGCAGCTTATGTCTTGGTGGTGGCACGTGGCTTCTGGGGAACCCCTTCCTGGGGTCTCAGGCCCTCTGTAGAGTGGTCTCTGCAGTCCCCTGCTACACCTCAGAGTGAGCTGTGGGGCTCCAGCTGTGCGGGGACCTAGGAGCCTGCCAAGGTCAGAGCCCTGTCCTTCACTGGCTCCTTGGCCCTCCCATGCTGCCCCCTCTCACTCCTTGTCTGGGCAAGGGAGGGCAGGGCTGGCCTGGAGCCAGGTTTGGTTTAGTTGCAACATTTAAAAATTGTAACATTTCACATAAACATCTGGAGCATGGACTTCTACCGAAAAGCTGAAGGTGTGTTCAGCTGGGTTCACATGCCTGGCCACGGCTGCCGGGCCCAGGGCGGTTCCCAGGGCCTCACAGGTGGCCTATGTCCTGCTGAAGTGACCTGCCAGCTCTGCTGGGGCATCTGGCTTTGTGACCCTTGGCCTAGGAAACTGATTGGTCCCTTTAGCTCTGTGATTTTGTGAGGCAGGAAAGCCAGCTGGCTTCTATTTTGGGGAGAAGACATGATCAGTGAGCACGCTGTGTGCCCTGGAAGCAATTACACGTATGTCCATTACACCTCTTGGCTAGAAGAAAGGGTGCTATGCCTTTGAACAGATCCCAAAATACCTGCCTAAATTACACATTTGCCTGTTACATGATCACCCTGTCAGATATCAGGAAAAATTGTTTCAGGGTGGGGGTGAAGGGGAGTGACAGACCTGAATCCCACTGGGTTGGGGAGGATGGAAGCTGGACCAGTGAACTGAGCTTATCTGCTGAGAGCTGCCTCCAGCCTGGTGTCTCCAGCTCAGGCACGTGGGGCTGGTCCGAGGGAAGGCAATGGGGATGGCAGACCAGCTGAGGCACCCATTTTGGTGGCAGCCTCTGGTGCGATGAAGATCTAGCAGGATGGGTCAGAGGGTGATGGTCCCAGTGTGGCTGAAACTATATAACTGCCTGCCTGGGACAGTGCAGTTCAGCTGGCGGGACTGAGACACAGCATTACCAGGACACCAGGGGACGAGAGTGATTGACAGGGCTTACAGCAGACACTGAGGCTGCAGGGACCCCTGGTGTCCTAGGCTACACCCCTGATCTGCCCTCGCCCTGAGCCTTAGCCTGCAGGGCCCCTTGCCTGCTTCCTCCCATCCTTGCTCGTGTGTGAGTCCCCAGCCTCTCTGAAACCTTGGGTTTTGAGAGACACTGAGGCTGCAGGGACCCCTGGTGTCCTAGGCTACACCCCTGATCTGCCCTCTCGCCCTGAGCCTTAGCCTGCAGGGCCCCTTGCCTGCTTCCTCCCATCCTCGCTCGTGTGTGAGTCCCCAGCCTCTCTGAAACCTCGGGTTCTGAGGTAAGCCCTCCTTGGTTCCCACGGGTGACACAGTTGTCACCCACTGCTAACAGACTGGGCTTCCCTGCCGGTCCAGATGGTAAAGAGTCTGCTTGCAATGCAAGAGACCTGGGTTTGATCCCTGGGTCGGGAAGATTTCCTGGAGAAGGGCATGGCAACCCATCCAGTATTCTTGCCTGGAGAATTCCATAGACATAGGAGCCTGGTGGGTTACAGTCCATGGGGTTGCAAAGAGTCGCAAGAATTAACAGGTTGATTGGAATTCTTAAGAATCCAAAGATTTCATTAAAAACTCTGTATTTCCAGCTTCTCTTGAAATGTTAGAAGACGTGGTAATGATCGATCTGCTTGGGCTGAGCTGCAGTGACCCCCTTAGATGGGGCACGTGCCCTCCCAGTTCAGTCGAGGCCCACTATTCCCTCCACTCCCCTGAACCCAGCCTGCCTCCCCTATTTCATTACCTGGCTAGCCCCTGGAATGCACCAATGAGCTTGTGAGCCTGCAATTCTAGCTCTGAACATCTCTCCGAACCACATATACGTCCAGCTCTCCAGTTGGCCAGAACTTGGCCTCTCTCCTGGATCGGTCTCCACCAGCCCCCGTGCCTCCTATCCCCCCAGTGCTCATTGTTCCTACAGTGAAGCAGCAGGGAGTCATTCCCATTGTTCTGCTTTTACCCTGCAGGCCTTGGAGTGAGCTGCTTAACTTCCCTGGAGCTTGTTTCCTCCTCTGTAAAGTAGGTGTGGTGTGGATGGAATGATTTCCTATAGGTGACAGCGTCCGGACTAGAGCTGGCACCCAGGGGGTTGAATGAGTGTGACTGTAATGTGCTGGGCCAGCTTCAGTGTAAAAATCCAGGAAATGGGGCTGAGCTAAAAGACACACACACACACCTTTGCCTTCTCATCTGGAAGTCATTGACCCTAAGCATAGCCCTGTTGGGCAGGTACCGTTATTACCTCCATTCCACCAATGAAGAAACTGAAGATTGGTGAGGCTAGGCATAGCCAGTTTGGCCTAGGACCCAAGCCTGAATTTCCTGCTTAAACCCTGCATGCTTCCCACCTCACCATCTCCCTGTGGCTGCACCCGGTACAGCCTCACCCCTACCCTCAGGGCAGAGCTCCTGCAGCTCCTCTTGGCCTAACATTCAAGGACCCCCTGTCTGTTCCCACGATACTCCTTCCCGAACCACATGTCACCTCTGAGACGTCTTCCTCACCTTTTCCTCAGCCCACACAATTGCTCAGTAATTGACCCACTGCACTGCCTTCCTGCTACCTCCCCTCCCCACTGTGACTCTCCCTGAGGATCCAGTGCCCACCAGAGGCCTGCCTCCGAAGGGTGTCTGTGACTATTTGAAGTGNCCTTCAGGAGGGGCTTCTTGGGAGAGACTGGCCCCAGTGGGTCATCTCCCTACAAAGGCAGGTCCTTCTACTCACGTGCGTGCTAAGTCGCTTCAGTCATGTCCGACTGTTTGCAATCCCATGGACTGTAGTACGCGAGACTCCTCTGTCCATGGGATTCTCCAGGCAAGAACACTGGAGTGGGTTGCCATTTCCTCCTTCATGGGGATCTTCCCAACCCAGGGATTGAACCCACATCTTAGATCTCCTGCATTGATGGGCAGGTTCTTTACCACTAGTACCACCTGGGAAGCATTTTTGGGCTACTCATACCCAAACTCGGTGGGACAGGATGGTGCAAGCCCATCTAGAGAAGGCGGCACTTCAAATAGTCACAGACACCCTTCGGAGGCAGGCCTCTGGTGGGCACTGGATCCTCAGGGAGAGTCACAGTGGGGAGGGGAGGTAGCAGGAAGGCAGTGCAGTGGGTCAATTACTGAGCAATTGTGTGGGCTGAGGAAAAGGTGAGGAAGACGTCTCAGAGGTGACATGTGGTTCGGGAAGGAGTATCGTGGGAACAGACAGGGGGTCCTTGAATGTTAGGCCAAGAGGAGCTGCAGGAGCTCTGCCCTGAGGGTAGGGGTGAGGCTGTACCGGGTGCAGCCACAGGGAGATGGTGAGGTGGGAAGCATGCAGGGTTTAAGCAGGAAATTCAGGCTTGGGTCCTAGGCCAAACTGGCTATGCCTAGCCTCACCAATCTTCAGTTTCTTCATTGGTGGAATGGAGGTAATAACGGTACCTGCCCAACAGGGCTATGCTTAGGGTCAATGACTTCCAGATGAGAAGGCAAAGGTGTGTGTGTGTGTCTTTTAGCTCAGCCCCATTTCCTGGATTTTTACACTGAAGCTGGCCCAGCACATTACAGTCACACTCATTCAACCCCCTGGGTGCCAGCTCTAGTCCGGACGCTGTCACCTATAGGAAATCATTCCATCCACACCACACCTACTTTACAGAGGAGGAAACAAGCTCCAGGGAAGTTAAGCAGCTCACTCCAAGGCCTGCAGGGTAAAAGCAGAACAATGGGAATGACTCCCTGCTGCTTCACTGTAGGAACAATGAGCACTGGGGGGATAGGAGGCACGGGGGCTGGTGGAGACCGATCCAGGAGAGAGGCCAAGTTCTGGCCAAGTGGAGAGCTGGACGTATATGTGGTTCGGAGAGATGTTCAGAGCTAGNTGACCCCCACCAAGCCCGGCCTGGGTCACAGACACTTGTAGCAACCTGTACCTTCTCAGCCCTGAAGTTTGATTCCCTCTCCCACTTAGTCCCCTCCTCCCTGAGGGGAGGAGCCCTGGATGTATGTCTCACTAGTTGTATCCCAAATGTCAAACAAAGTGAGGACACAATAAATATTTGTTGAGTGAACCAATTGCCAAGTGATTTCTACAAAGTTCCCTACTAGCACCAGTGCTTGGCCTGGGAGCACCAGAGGGCGCTCCTGACCTGTCAGAGGCTGTCATGGGCACCAGCTGACTCTGTCCTGGGCCACATCTTGGGTGCTGGGGACACGGGCTTGGGAGGGCTCCTTCAGCCTCAAGGGCTCCCCCTCCTGGGGTTGGTGATCACCATGGTTGAAGGAAGTGTCACTCACTGAACCCAATCTGTATGTCCAGTGCTAGGGCCCTCATGGGGTCAGTTAATTGGCTCCCCAGATGCCTGAAGGGGAGTCACATGGTCTGTGGAGCCCCAAAACCCACTCTCTCTCCATTGCATGGGCAGGACAGAGGGCCAGTCCTTGATTTCAGGAGGATACTGTGTGGACCAGCTTCATACTCCAAATACCTGCTTTCTTTCAAGTCTACTCGCTTGGAAGACCTGAGCTTGCCCCAGTGGCCTAGTGCAAGTCTGTGAACATGCTCTTCCTGGCAATGTGGTGAGGGTGCTTCACTGCCTGGGGGGAAAGGGGGTCAGAGACCAGCCTGGAGGGCATCACTCTGCAAAGGGGTCACAGGAACACCCACAAAGAGCCGGACAAACCTCTGCTGGCCTCCCATGGGCTGCTCCTGCTGAGAGCAATCCCAGAACTAGACATGGAAAGATGGTGCCTCGGAGGTGTGTAATAGGAGCAGGGGGCTCCTGGGCCACTGCCTGGAAGATGCAAAATGCTTCCCAGGGTAAGTAGGGCTCCTAGAGACCAGGGGCAGGAGCAGCAGCTCAACCCTCTGTTCTTTTGATTGATCCATGTGTGATACTTGAGGGACATGGGCCCAAGGCAAGGAGCCCAGGTCCAGGAGCACCTGTACTGGGCTTTTGAGGGTACCCTGGGAAGAGGAAGGGAAAGTCAGCATGGTGGCCTTTTCCCTGGGGCCCAACTGTAGTTCCCCATGGTTCCAATCTGGGGACCATTAGCAGGAGCTGCTCAGGAAATCTGCTTTCATTTGCTCCACCCAGAATCTGGAGAACTGGGGAGCAGCCCTGCAGGGGTCAGATGAAAATGAGATGTGGAATGCTTAAGTCCAAAAACAGATGAATTTGGGATATTACAGATGAATCATTTAACTAATTACATTTTTACAATCAAAGCTGGTTTTGAACTATGAGGGTGCAAAGAAGCCTATGAATGCATGGTGCCTGGTGGTCCTTTTTTTGTTCACTTGATTAATTCCAAACAGTCTAACTGAGTTATTCGTTTCAAAATTGGTCCCAGGCAGAGGCCCTGTCTCCTATCCCGCATTTCAGCGCGGGGCTTGTGCTGGTCTCCTGGGGCCTAGGCTGTCGACGCCGCCCATGACTGACTCTGCATGCGGTGGGCAGCTCTGCCTGCCCTTCACCCCGCCCCGGTTAGAGCATGCTTGGGGAACTGGCTGCTGCCAAGCACGAGGAGTTCTGGTTTTGGTCTCTCACCTGTCAGCGTCAGGCTGCAACTCCTGCCAGCCCTCTCTTCTCCAGTCTTCCCTCTTTCATCTCATCCTTACTGGGATTTGTTTCAGCCGCTTGATATTGATAGCCACCTTCTGTCTGGACCTCCCCCACACCCTGCCCCTGTCTCTGCCCTGTAGCCAGGGAGGCCTTTCCAGTATATACATCTGTCTTCTTCCCTCTGGGTGAGTGGGGGCCCCTTTGTTCAGCGTCATCCTCCTCTTTCCTGCCCTTCCACAGGGTCACCGTCCACTGGCAGGTGGACCACACTTTGGCCCTGCATTTTCACTGTGCCTGTGTTGGCGCTGCATGGAATGCCTACTTACCTCGTTCCCCTGTCAACTCTTACTCATCCCTCAAAACAGGCTCCGACTGTCCCTCTTCTGTGAGGCCTCCCCTGTCCCAGGAGGAGTTAGCTCCTCCTTCCTCTGTGGGGTCCAGGGCCTTGTCTGGCTGCATTACAGCCTTACCCGCTGTGCCATAAAGATCTCTGTGTGGGAAGGTCTAGAGAGCCTTCAGGAGGAAGCCAGGCCCCTCGTGCTTGCCACCGTGAGATCTGGCAAAGGAGCAGGGCCACTCTAAGCTTCAGTTTTTTCAGTCCACAAAACGGGCACAAGTCGTGGTGTCCAGGGATAGGATGTAGTCTGTGAAGTGCTGCACAGATCCGATCCCTCATGTTTTCATCCAGGCCAAGTTTCACATTGCAAATGTGGACAGAAGGGCTAAGTGGATGCCTAGGGGCAGGGGTGGGGAGGNCCACTCTAAGCTTCAGTTTTTTCAGTCCACAAAACGGGCACAAGTCGTGGTGTCCAGGGATAGGATGTAGTCTGTGAAGTGCTGCACAGATCCGATCCCTCATGTTTTCATCCAGGCCAAGTTTCACACTGCAAATGTGGACAGAAGGGCTAAGTGGATGCCTAGGGGCAGGGGTGGGGAGGGGGTCAATTATGGCTGTGGTCTCCTTGCTTCCCTCAGCTGCTCCTGGCCAGGGAAACGGAATTAGACATTTCACCATGAGGAAGATTTCCCCGCTCTTGCCACCACCAATTTCTAATAATTGGGGCCTGTTTTGAGGGATGAGTAGGAGTTTGACAGATATATGGATGAGGAATAGGAGAGAAGATGGGATGAATAAATTTTCTACTTTAAGTTAGACCTCATTTTCTGTTTTTTTTTTTTTTTAATGGAAAGCAAGAAAAGGTCCTAACAATTTGATAATGGGAGAGGGGTGGTGGAATGGGGTGAGGATCCCAGGGCCAGATAGAAACAGGGATGAGGAGGAGAACATTCACTCTAAATATCTGTTTCTCTGGGTGATGAGAGGAGAAAGATCCTTCTGCCGGTGCACAGTCTGCGCTCTGATCTGCTGCTGCAGCCAGCTTACTGATAGGGTGGCTGGCGTGATGGAGAGTCTGCAGGCTTTGTGCTAATTCAGGCTTTGCCATGAGGGTGGGCCTGGTGTCTCAGCCAAGTCCTATCATGGACTGAGCCCAGCTTCCTCCTCTGTGCAGCAAGGCCAAGACCATCAATCTCTCAGGGTGTGAACATGGGCCAGCCTGTCTCCAGCAAACACTCAGTCCATGCACTTACAGTCCTTATAGTCTCTGGCATGTTGGAAAAGCCTCTGGGGGAGATGCGAGTGGATGGTCCTATAGCTCAGCAGGTAAAGAACACACCTCCCAATGCAGAAGACCCAGGAGATGCAGGTTCCGTCCCTGGGTTGGGAAGATCCCCTGGAAGAGGAAATGGCAACCCCCTCCAGTATTCTTGCTGAAANGGAGATGCGAGTGGATGGTCCTATAGCTCAGCAGGTAAAGAACACACCTCCCAATGCAGAAGACCCAGGAGATGCAGGTTCCGTCCCTGGGTTGGGAAGATCCCCTGGAAGAGGAAATAGCAACCCCCTCCAGTATTCTTGCTGAAAAATCCTAAGGACACAGGAGGCTGGTAGGCTATAGGCCAAAGGGTCACAAACAGCTGGTCATGACTGAGCGACTAAGCACTGGAAGGAGAGAGTCTTCCAGCTCTTGTCAAGGCAGCCTGCCCCTGTGGACAGCTGGTTTCAGCAAACACAGAGCCACGTTTTCTGACCTACAAGATTCTACTCCATGCAGCCCTGGAGACCTCTCCAACTCCCCTTCTGCCATTTCCTGGCACTCGCTCACACACTCCAGCCGTATTGGCCTCACACACACTCTGGACACACGACACATGCTTCAGTCTCATTGACCTGTGCACTTTTTCCTCTGCCAGGAGCATTTCTCATCACCTCTCCAAACTGTGACATCTTTTCATCGTATGAGTTTCAGTTCCAATGTCATCTTCCCCAAGAGCTTTCTGATAATCCACATTATCCCACCCAGTCAGCCCTCTCATCATGTTCCCTGCTTTATTCTCTGTCTAGGACATTTTACTGTCTTGTTGGTTTCTTTTCTTTGTTTCTCTCCTCATCACTGCAGGGAGGGGCCTTGTCGCTCCTGTTTGGTGCTAGTCCAAAGACCCAGGAAACTGTCTGGCAGAGATGACGGCCGACGGTGTTTCCGAAGTGGGCACGCTCCCCTATTCCAGGGACTTGGCACCACTGGCGCTCAGAGGGCTTCATCATTTCTATGTGCCTCTGGCCTCACAGCCTATCACTCTCCTCATACATTCAAACACACAAATCTTAAGCTCTGGAAAATGTACTAAATACACATTTTCAAGAACTATTTAAATTGTGTTCTGAAGGCGTAAAACAAACCCGAAAGTCATTAAAGCTCAGTGTTAAGAGTCAAAAGGTCCAAATGCCAAAAGAGGAGGAAATGTGAGGATTTTGATGTTGTAAATAGGAAATGGTGAGACGTTTTCTATGCGAAAGTCAAGGTGTAGACAATGCTGAACCTTGCACAAGGGACAAGTCTTTTTGTCCTAGACAGAAGCCACAGTTTGGAGAGGAAAAAGGAAAGCGTGATAAGAAGCCTCCAGGAAGGCCCAGCGACTCCTAGTTGTCCCTTCATCTTCCTCCCACGGTAAACTGGCCGCTGGATACCCCTCCCCCAGAGTTTCCCAAAGACTGCAACTGGGTCTGATTCTCATCGTGCTACCCTCATACACAACACACCTCTGGGATTTGTTGAGCAGAGCCAATTCTGCTATTTATGAGATGGCAAACTCACTCTATCATCATGAATGCTGATTACTACCCCTAAATGTAAAAGTGCTGTATCAAGCGCTCCTCTACAGGTCCCGCCTGGGACTGACAATATTCTGAGTTTAAAATCCCCCCTGTGCTGATCATTTCATGACGTCTGCTGTCCCTGGATCAACTGAAACTTGAAAATTCTTAAATGCCTGGTGATCTCTTGAAATTCTATCCCTGTAATTCCAGGTTCTACCACCAGATGGCAGTTAGGATTACGTGAATTTTATCAAAACTAATTTCATCTGCGATTGCTTCTAATGAAAACATACTCGAAATTAAAACAAGATACATACTTACACTTACATCCATAAAATTTTACCTATCATATTGGCATAGATTTAAAAGTATAATACCCTTGATTGGCCAAGGCTTTGGGAAACAAGCGTTCATGTGCTGTTGGTGGGAATGTAAATCAGCACAGCCTTCAGGAGGGCAATTTGGCAGTACACATCAAAAGCCTTAAACATGTGCAAGCCCTTTGGGCCAGCAAATCAACTTCTAGATGTTTATTCTAAGGAGATAATTATGGAAATAAGCCTAGATTTATTCCCATCCTGTTGACTACAAGAGTGAAAGATTGTCAATATAAATAACATGACTTGGAGACTGGTTAAATCAATTACATATATGGCAAAATGCTATGCAGCTATTATTTTCTATAAAAATTTTTTAATGATGTAGCAAAGTCTCATTCTATATTAAGTGGAAAAAAAGGTCACAAAAAGTATGTCTATTGTAATCTCACCTTTATTATAATAAAAATAAAAACAAATTTGTATGCAAAACATATGGGAAGAACAAACACCCAAATATTGAGAGGACTTATCTGTGGGTGGTAGGATTATAGATACTTGGTTTTTCTTTTTGTGCTTTTCTCTATTTGGGGAAGGTTTTTATAAAAAACATGCTTCTCTCATCATCAGCAGAGAGCTATTCATGAACCCTTGCAGTAGAAAAGGACAGGCTGGCCTCTGTATAGGGAGACTGTGGACAAGGTGACCACAGGCCCTTTTCGGTCCACAACCTGCCCCACGTCCATACCCAGCTTCTATGCCCCTGTCCCTCTGCTGCCCCTACTGGGTCCACATAGGGACTTAGTTTCAGCTGCTCTCCTCACAGGGTGGGGAGGGGCACCCTGGATTAACCCGGAACACACAGCTGGCACAGTCTTCACCACAGCCACCCTGCTTAAGTCTTTTCTTGCTCTCACTTCCCTTTAGGAAGTGACATGTTTTTAGCACAAAGGAAAAGAAAAACCTCCCTGAGGCTGGTCTTGAAGTTTACAGAAAAAAGCCCCTAAAACTTTTTCTAAAACTGACAATTCTCAGGGTTTCAGTAAAACTTTTACAACTTTGAAATGCTTATTTAATCTGTTGTTGGTAACCTGCTAGAAGGTATATAAAGCTCTGCTCAAGTTAATGATGGGGGTAATCTCCTTTACTCTCTTCTGATGTCTATGTCAGAAGCCTTTTCTGTCCTTTCAATAAACTTCCTCACTGCAAAAAAAAAAAAAAAGGAAAGAAAAGAAAAGAAAACTGACTGCTCTCAAAGCCATTTTCCTTTCTAAATGCTGCCAATGTGTGTTGGTGGATAAATTTCCTAAGCCTGTCTTTCTTTCCATCAAGGCTGTGTGAGGTGAGGAAGATAGAGGTATTATTGAGAGGCTGCCGCCTGACATCCTACACTTGGGCTCTGGGTGTATTCTCCCATTTAAACCTTTAGCTCTGTCGATGTGATNTTTATTTTTTTTAAACTTTATTTTACTTTACAATACTCTATTGGCTTTGCCATACATCGACATGAATCCACCACAGGTGTACACAAGCTCCCAATCCCGAATCCCCCTCCCACCTCCCACCCTACAGCGTCTCTCTGGATCATCCCCGTGCACCAGCCCCAAGCATCCTGCATCCTGCATCTAACATAGACCGGTGCCTCATTTCTTACATGATAGTATAAATGCTTCAATGCCATTCTCCCAAATCATCTCACCCTCTCCCTCTCCCTCAGAGGCCAAAAGTCCATTCTATATGTCTGTGTCTCTTTTGTTGTCTCACATACAGGGTCATCATTACTATCTTTCTAAATTCCATATATATGTGTCAGTATTCTGTATTGGTGTTTTTCTTTCTGGCTTACTTCACTCTGTATAATAGGCTCCAGTTTCATCCATCTCATTAGAACTGATTCAAATATATTCTTTTTAATGGCTGAGTAATACTCTATTGTGTATATGTACCACAGCTTTCTTATCCAGAAAAATGCAAATCAAGACCACAATGAGGTACCATTTCACACCAGTCAGAATGGCTGTGATCCAAATGTCTACAAGCAATAAATGCTGGAGAGGATGTGGAGAAAGGGGAACCCTCTTACACTGTTGGTGGGAATGCAAACTAGTACAGCCACTATGGAAAACAGTGTGGAGATTCCTTAAAAAACTGGAAATAGAACTGCCTTATGACCCAGCAATCGCACTGCTGGGCATACACACTGAGGAAACCAGAATTGAAAGAGACACATGTACCCCAGGTTCATCGCAGCACTGTTTATAATAGCCAGGACATGGAAACAACCTAGATGTCCATCAGCAGATGCTCAGTTTTGTTTTGTTTTTTATTTCCTACAGCAAATGGGGGTTACACTAAAAATGAATGCTTTGCCCATTTAAAACCAAGGAAACTAAATAATGACCAAATAATGAGCAAACTAAATAAGAAGATGTGGTTTCTACTCTTAATCTCAGGAAAATGTTTCTTTAGACACCCCCAAGAGGCAATTCCGTAAGGGAGGTGAGAGCAAAAGGTGACTTTGATGGCTATGATCTTTAGAATAGACTTGTTAAGAAGCCAAATGTCTAGCCAGTAAACTACTCACATGAAGTTCTACAATTTGAGTGACCATCGCCATCAACCAACCTGAAAATTCAAAAATGTTGGAAAGTGAAAAAATAAATCTGGTAGATAATTTGATCTTAAAAGTTGAAACCACATGATATAGAAAATAATATCTTCCTCTTGTTGCTTTTTTTTTCCAGTTTGGTTCACTAATAAAATCCAAACCTTGAGTTTAGATGTAAAGTGAAAGTCTCTCGGTCATGTCCAACCCTTTGCAACTCCATGAACTGTAGGCTGCCAACCCAGATCTCCCACATTGCAGGCAGATTCCTTACCAGCTAAGCAACCTAGAAAGAAGAATGCTGGAGTGGGTAGCCTATCCCTTCTCCAGTGGATCTTCCCAACCCAGGAATTGAACTGGGGTCTCCTGCATTTAAGGCTGATTCTTTACTAGCTGAGCTACTAGGGAAGCCCTTGGATGTAAATACATATGCGAATAAGAAAATAGAATTTTAGGACAAACTTTCAAGTCCATTTCCTCCAGAATGATTCCATAGTGATGATAGAAATACATGGATGAACTATTAGCTCCCCCCCTCCCCGCAAGATGTACGAATTATTGTGTCTCTTTTGGTTACTTGATTATAGCCTCCAAGGCATATCAGAACATGTAGATATCAAGTTCCTGAAAATCACAGCCTTGTTTCTCCCAGGGAAGCTGGAGTTAGTTGTTAACCACCATATACCCAAGTCAACTGGATAAGGACTTTATGGATCTTTTAATTCTTGAAAGTGAAAGTGAAGTCGCTCAGTCGTGTCTGACTCTTTGCGATCCCATGGACTGTAGGCTTCTCCGTCCATGGGATTTTGCAGCCAAGAGAACTGGAGTGGGTTGCCATTTCCTTCTCCATTTTAATTCTTGAGTCTTCTTTAAAAAATCCCTCAAGTATGGATGTAGAGGAAGTATCCCTTTTCAAAGTAAGATGATTTTATTTAGCACTTAAAAAAAATTCGATGACATGCCCTTAAGTCCTTTCCTCTGTCTCTTTAGCAGTCCACTGAGAAGCAACGAAACAGGACTGAAGAGGTGGGAACGTTTTGAACTGGACAAGATAGAGCATGAGATGTGTATAAGAGACAGGGTAAAGAATCCGCCTGCCAATGCAGGAGACACGGGTTCGATCCCTGGTCCGGGAAGAGCCCACGTACCTTGGAGCAATTAAGCCCATGCATCATATTACTGAGTCTGTGCTCTAGACTCCGGGAACCGCGACTGAGCCCACGTGCAGCAGCTACTGAAACCCATGTACCCTAGAGCCTGTGCTCAACAAGAGAGGTCACAGCAATGAGAAGCCTACACACGTCAGCAAAGAGTAGTCCCTGCTCCTCCCAACTAGAGAAAACCCCGTGAAGCAACGAAGACCCAGCCCAGCCAAAAAAAAAACAGTAACCCTGGAGTGTAAAAGGCAACAAGGTAATGCCAGGAGTGGTTCTGTTGGAAACTGTCCGGAGCTCCTGGGCTAGTGAAGCGAGTGGGCCCAAGACATGAAGGTGAAATATTCTAGCAAAGGCTTCTAGCTCCCCAAGACCCTGGCTGCAATGTCTGGGAATGTGAGGCCTGACTCCTTCCTCTCGCATCAGGAAAAGTTGCTGGGGAGGTGGTGGCACCTTGACCCGCCATGTACTCCTGCCGGATGAGGGTGGATCGTGGCTGGCTCCACATTTCATTCTTAACCCATGCAGGGCTGGGTGTTTCTAATCTGAGGGTCCAGGCTGCTTGCTGCTGGGGGAGCTGCCTTGGCCAGCCAGGAGGTTCCAAACTCCACTCTGGACTCAGAATGGACCACTCCAGACATGAGGGAAATGCCTCCTAAATTTCCACCAAGTCTTGTAGGCTAGGTTTGTGACACATTTTGTGCAGCTATCACCACCTCTGCCTTAATTAATCCCAGCTCCAATGCTATAAGGGAGGCTTTGAATCCACCCTGGGTCACAGAGCAAGAAACTGAAGCTCACAGAGGGCCAGAGCCTTCCCCAAGGTCATCCATATACGAGACAGCAGTGTTGGAACCCATGCTCAGGTCTTCCTGATGCTTGGGGCTGGAGTGCCCTCCACAGCCTCTTTGGAAGGCGACTCCTACAAGACTGGGGGCCCCACCTTCTGCCCTGCCTTCCCCTGCCAGCCCATCCTGAGTGTGGACAGAGCGGGCCACTAGAGAGGCCCCTGAATTTATCGACGTTTACCCTCCCTGCATCCTCCTGGCCTGAGCACAGGACAAACGTGTCTCCTGGCAGGATGGTCCTTGTACTCCCCTTCACCGGGCTAACCCCCTGCTCTGTCTTTATCAGGACTTCTGGATGCTGCTGTCACGGGCAGGACCCCACAGCGGCACAACCTCGTGTCACAGTGCTTCCGCTGTGGCGGTCACTCGGCTCAGGCTGGGGACGTCCATTCCAGGTATAAGCTAGCTTTTTGGTTTAACTGTAAAAGATCTGAGAAGTAATGACTCCAAAGAAGCCAAACAGGAACCAACCAGTCTCCGGTTCTGGAGCGGTGACAGGACATGGTTGGCTGGGACAGGGAGTCTCTGTCTGTTCCCTGGGAAGGGGACAACATCCAAGCCCGAGGAGCACTCACTCCATGGTCAAGGACTGGACCCTGGGCTCAGGGCTGACACACTGGCTGGGAAGAGCAGTGTTGGGTGGTCTCAGCATGCCCATGAGACTCTTGAAGGCTATTTGATTTGTCTGCAGGGCCACTGGAGGGGCAGACGGTTCCTGCCAGGACAGGGCCTTGCAGACCCACACATTTTGCAACTCCACAGAACTTACGCTAATCCATCCACAGAGAGACTGCGGCCACTGAGGAGCAGAGGTGGAGGAGCGGGAGGAGAGGGGTGCAGACAGTTAAATAAAAGCACAGAGGAAGAAGATTGGCTAGAGAGTAAAGGGCAAAGAGAGAAAAAAAATAAATGGCAAATTACCGGGTAGCCATCTCGTCCCGATTGCCCCTGTGGTAATTAATATGTCGTTAATAATTAGACCTTCGATAGAAAAACCATATGGCAACACTTAGAACTCAATCAGGGCCCCAGATCCCCCTCGCCCCTGTGTCTGTGGGGTTTGCAGCAGATGCTGCTGATGGGCTCCTTCAAGGGGGAATGCAAGGCTGAAGCGGGTCTGGGGGATGGAGCACCTAGTCCCCACCTCATTGACCTGGCTGGAGGGGTCGCCAGAGCACACACCACAGTGTCTTCCTCCCGTCACCTGAGGTGCATGGCAAGGACCTTGTGGAGTTCTAGGGGGTGGCATCCTAGCTACCACGGACAATGCTCCATTACGGGCCTCACGGGTTTCCTGTCTGTTGCCCCTGGGAATGGGGTGACCCGAGGAAGGCAGCCTTTGGAAATCAGAGGTATGGGGACACGTTGACTGCTACCGGATGCTTCTCTGACCCCATGTGCTTGCAGTAGTGGCTGCCCAGACACTGGACCACACATCAGCCTCCACTTCAGGTTGCCATGGTAGCTATGGAGCCACCTTCCAGAATCCCATGGGGTCTTTGCCACGTGCAGCTTGAGAACTCTGCATCTGTTTAATTCACTTAGTCATTTTACAGCCAGGTTGAAAAACACAAACATACACACAAGACAAATTTGCTCCATAGCCCTCTGCGTTCCGCAGTTTGGCGAGTTCACACAGGCTAGCCTCCACATGACAGTAATGACTCAGCTGCGTAAAACTGCTCCTGGCCCATAAATCTACACATTCCGGCTTTCTTCCTCAATGGGGTGCTGCTACATGCACCAAGACGTTCAGATTCTGAAGGGTGCGGATTGGGAAATGAATCATGGTTAAGTTGAAGTAAAAATGAAGCTGCTCATCTGAAAGGAATTCCTTTAGAAGGTTAATTTTGGCTAAAGCAGACCGTCATTGTGTTTCTTGAATGAATTCATTGGGATTTATCTGGCTCTGAAAAACTGCCAAGATGAATCAAAGGCGGACTTGTCATGGGTCTTGGAGAAGGAATGGGATTTCTGGGGCTGCTGTGGATCCAGTAGCCACCCCCTCCCTCACATCCTTTTCCAACTCAGCACCCTTACTGGCCAGCTGTACTCTCAAGGTCTCTGTTGCCCAACCCAGAGAGTCAAATATTTTGGCAAAGAAGGAAAACAGACCCCAGAATCTAGTGGTTAAGCCCCACTTATTCTTAACATAATTGCCTGATTTCAGAGTCCTTTCTGCCAAAGCACGTGAGATGAAAATGTTTATGCAGATCAACTGCTGCAGAAGGGTTAGGAAATACAGGCATAGTGCTTGTGCTTCTGTGCACCAAGTTAAAAAACTTGAACCAGAGATTTTGATGAGGAGCAGCCAGGCTTGTGGCAGCTCTCTTGGAAGGATAACGGTCACAGGATGCTTCACTGGGCAAGTCAAGCACATGCGATCCTGTGCTTGCATTCATCTACAAATGCCAAAAGAACATGTCCCCTGGCCGAGACTGAATTTTTTGTAAAGCATACACCTCTCTAATCAAATATTCTTTTCATAGAAGTGCTACACAGAGAGAAAACAAAATATCTTATCTTTCAGGAGCAGAGAACATAATCCAGGATACTTACTGGAGGACCTGAAAAACACAAGCAGAGATGCCACAGTAAGTATCAAAGGGAGAGAGGGTCCCCTCACCCCGGCCAGCCCCTTCCTTGCACAGCTCCCGGTCACCCCTCCTTGCAAGGCTTTGACGCTGTCATCAGCCCCAAAGCCAAGGGTCAGGGCAGAGGGACCACCTCTGTCCTTGGAGGGACTGGATGGGCACGTGCGTGGTTATGACAATCCAGCAAGTTTTGGTTTGTGCACTCATGACACGAGGCTGCTGTTGCTTCCTGCTTGGGGGCACACTCGTGTTGGGCTTTGGCAGGCAGGGTAGGAATCAGATCTGTTCCTTCCTGAAGAATACATTTTGGAGCTCAATGGGGGTTGGTTCATTTCTGTGGAAAGGGAGATACTTGAGAAAGAAAACGTTCTGGGCAGAGGGAAGAATACTCCTAACAGGCACTGGGTATGTGCTTGTGTGGCTGAGCAGATGTGTGAGGAGGTGGAGGGGGCCCATAGCCCAGCTCTGGGGTTAGTGGTGCTGAGCCTGGCTGTGTGTAGGGAATTTGAAGGGCGCCAGTCTAGAAGCACAGCGGGCAGCTCCCGGAAGGCTGGTGCAGCAAGCTGACAGTTGCCCCACGGAGGACACGCAGGTGCTCCTCACCCTGGAGTGCCCAAACCACATCGCACAGTCATGACAGCATTTGACCTACTCAGTAATCTCTGAGGTACGACAAACACACCCACGCGGCACATGACAGCACAGAGGCTCAGAGCGAAAGAAGTGACTCGTCTGAGGACACATTGTTGGTTAGGGATGGCATTTATGCCTGAAGGAAGTCTCTCGATTCTCAGAGCCTACACATATCCCACTAAAAGCCACGGTGCTGCCAAACCAGTGACTCCTCTGCTTGCTCCTCTCCAACCCCAGATCTCAATAGGGCGAGGCCAGAACACAGGGGCGGCCCTGGGCAGTCGGCCACCCCCACATTATCATGGATCAGCGTTGGGTGCAGGTATGAAAGAGGCCAAGATCTCTGACTCACAGAATTCTCCTCGGATGGATTGATACTTGAGAAAACAACGACACAGGAAGGAAGCACAAGAAGCTCCCAGCACATCATGAGAGACCAGAGCCAGACTGGGTTGACTTGGGACGGGAGGCTAGGCAGAGTCCAGAGGGTGAGGCATGGTTATCCAGCAGAGGAAGAGGGAAGGAAAAGCTCCAAGCATGCCAAGTCACTGGGCATCTAGGGTTCAGGCAAAGCCGAGCAGGCTGCAGGAGGGCAAGACCTGGGGAGAAGGCAAGTCAGCCAGACCACAGTGTCTTGTTTCCATGTCATCATCTGGGGGTGGGGGTGTGATTTGAAGGACAGTGGGGGCCACTGAAGGTTTCTGCACAGAGGAGTGATTCGAGGGGGTAAAAGTGGGCTTGAGGATGTGTTGCAGTTGTCCCCCTGTAGGCGACAGTGGCCTGGACTTGGGGACTGGCAGAGGAGATGAAGAAAAGTGAGTCAGATGGACTTGCCAGTGAGGACAGACAGAACTTGCTCATGGATTTAATGGTGGAGGGTGAGTGAAGAGGTGATGGGAGAGAGGAAGGAGAGAGATGAGACAAAGATTTTTCGCTTCAGAAATTGATGCATGATGTGCTAATGTCTGAGAATGTAACCTGATGGGGGGCGGTGTGTTCTGTGCATACCCTAAATCTTGACTGGGGTGGGGCAGGTTGTTGGCCATGTAGACATCTGCACTGCTGGTATCTCACCTTCAGACAACTGCCCCACTCTCTGTTTTATCAAAAAGAGAAAAGCCACCAGATGGACTTACTATCACCTTTCTGATGCCACATGCACACACCTGCCCGCACCTTCACCTGTGTCTGGCCTACTCCGTGTTTGGTTAACTCTGATAGAAGACATGTTCACATACTGACGTATGGGGAAGTCATTCTGGCTTATACATGAGTTAACTTGGATTTTCTGCTAACTAAAACATCCTATTTATGGTCAATCAAAGTACATTGTACCTCTGCTTTAATTATTAAAGAAAAGGATGCATTGACAAGAAGTAAAGACTGTTCATGTTAAAAATAAAGAGCAAATGCATCCCTTCCTGGGATGCCAATGCTGGTACTCTTTTGATAAGACAGCTTCCCAGGTGCCAAGGCCATACTGACTCACCAGGTACCTGATGATCTGTTTTATTTTTAAACCTTGAAAGAATGTATCCCTGACTTGTTTGAGGTTCTTTGTTCTTTTTTAAAACAGAACATGATTATATTTGAAGCAACCAAAATACAAAACACCATAGTAAACTGATGGAAATGAAATATGGTAGTTCATTTGCATTGCATGAAAACAGCTAACATCCCTAGTTATGAGTTCTTAGAAACCAATAACAAAGACACTGATATACCAAGGAAAATGAAAAAAATATTAAGAAAATGAAATAACAAAGTGACTAGTAAGGATTAAGCATATGTTAAGATTACTGAGCTGAATTAAAACAGAAGAAGAGCAATTTCTTTGTAATAATATCACATTGCCGAAGATTAAAAATGTAACATTTGTGCAGTTTCAGGAAACATACCCATATAAACATGGGGACAAGATTGATGAAGTCCTATCTATATAGTAGGGAAAAATATAATTTAATTATATAATCTATAATTCTAAGTTTAAACTCAGTCCAAATTCTGAGTATGGACTCAGAATGATAAAATTTGGGTATCCTTAGTCCTAGCAGTTTCAATTTATTGGAATTATTTCTACAAATTAGTTGGATAAATTTAATCTATATAAACCATGTTTACCACATAGAAAATCTGTAGCTAATATACTTACCCCCAAAATGACATGCATATTAATTTATCAATAAATGCAGAAGGATGTGCACAGATTTCATTAATAATAGATAACAGATAGAGGTGGCAGAATTAGAGGAGGAAAAAACCATTTAATAAGTAAAATATTACACTTCACAAATTGCCATAGCCTTTGAAATCTTGAAAAAGATGATTTTTTATGAATTAATTTTAAATTTCCCTGTGATGACTTACAATTTTAAATATATGCAGTTACAGGAGGATTGAAATGAAGCCTTGAAGTGACACCATCCTGAGCAGTGTAACAATATCTCCATCATTCAAGCTCCTGAGATATAGTCCAATGGCAGCAATAAAACAGTCAACTTGCCTGGTTACTATTCTCTCCAGTATCACCCTTTAGGTCACTTTCAAACTTGAGCCTTCTCAGCCTGTTTTTCTGATCCACTGCTGCTGCTGCTAAGTCGCTTCAGTCGTGTCCGACTCTGTGCGATCCCATAGATGGCAGCCCACCAGGGTCCCCCGTCCCTGGGATTCTCCAGGCAAGAGAACTGGAGTGGGGTGCCATTGCCTTCTCCATTTCTGATCTACAGGGAGTGTCTATTGCAACACATTGATGAGAACTCTCCATATTTTATGAAGACTGTCTTTGGTTTTACTGAAGATGGAGGTAGAAGTAATGGCATCAGTTTTCCTATTTAGTCATCACAATCATTATCACCAAGGGGGTTCTCCTGGGCCCAGAGGTGGGGGTGAAGAACGTTTGGAATGACGAATACTGCATCAGGTCTGGTGGTACCGATTGCTGAGATTAGAAACAAAGAAGACAAAAGTATCTTCTCTTGGAACTGCCATCTCCCTGTGGTTTACAGTTGAGATTTATATGTTCAGTTCAGTTCAGTTTAGTTCAGTTCAGTCGCTCAGTCGTGTCCGACTCTTTGTGACCCCATGAATCGCAGCATGCCAGGCCTCCCTGTCCATCACCAACTCCCGGAGTTCACTCAGACTTGCGTCCATCGAGTCAGTGATGCCATCGAGCCATCTCATCCTCTGTCGTCCCCTTCTCTTCCTGACCCCAATCCCTCCCAGCATCAGAGTCTTTTCCAGTGAGTCAATTCTTCACATGAGGTGGCCAAAGTACTGGAGTTTCAGCTTTAGGATCATTCCTTCCAAAGAAATCCCAGGGTTGATCTCCTTCAGAAGGGACTGGTTGGATCTCCTTGCAGTCCAAGGGAGAGATGTGTATAAGAGACAGTTCCAGTNGAATCCCAGGGACAGGGGAGCCTGGTGGGCTGCCGTCTGTGGGGTTGCACAGAGTTGGACACGACTGAAGCGACTTAGCAGCAGCAACAGCAGTTAATATTCTCTGTCTCCCTTGACAAGGTTGGAGTCTGGTGCTCTGCGTTCCAGGGGCAGTTTTCTTGGGCAGTGCTGGATAGTCTTGCTACTAATTGGATGCAATAGATTATTTATATTTGTGCTAGGGTAGGAGTTCAGTGAGGACAGCAACCTGTCTCTTATACACATCTCCCTTTCCTATAGAGTGTTGCTTCATTTTTACTTAGAGAATACCGTTCAATATAGAGAAGTGTATGTTTAGTATTACTGAATTCTTTTAGTTTTTCTTTGTCTGAGAGATTCTTTATATCTTCTCCTTACTCTAAATGATAATTTTGCTAGGTAGGGTATGCTTGGTTTCAGGTTTTTCCATTTCACATCTTTGAATTTATCATGTCACTTCCTTTTGGCCTACAAAGTTTCTGTAAGGAAATCAACTGGTAGCCTTATGGGGATTCCCTTGTAACTGACTCTTTGTTTTTCTCTTGTTGCCTTTAGAATCCTCTCTTTATCTTTAAATTTTTCTGTTTTAATTATAATATGTCTTGCTGTGGATCTGTTTTGGTTTATATTATTTGGGGCCCTCTATGTTTCCTGTACCTAAATATCTGTTTTCTTGTTTAGATTTGGGAAGCTTTCAGTTGTAATTTCTTCAAACATATTTTTTATCCCCTTCTCTCTCTTCCCCTTCTGGAACCACTATTATGGATAGATTGGAACATTTTATATTATCCCATAGCTCTCATATGTTGCTTTCATTTTTTTCATTTATCTTTCTATCTGCTCTTTAGATTGGGTCATTTCCATTATTCCATATTCCAAATCACTTGTTAAGCTACAAGTCTGAGTTATAGGAAGCAAAACAGAAACACAGGAACCTCATATCTACATTGTTCCCTGGATCCTGAGGTCCCTAGCTGGTGTGTTTTTTTTTTTTCTCCTTTTCATCCTTCAGTATCTCCTTATGTTTGTTTTTCAATGTAATTTTCATGATTTTAGTTGTCCTTAGTGGAAGAAATAGGGAGAAGTATGTCTATCACATATTCCTGGAAGCAGAAGTCCCAAATTAGTTTCTGTAAATGTCAATTTTATGACCGTTTCTCTCCACAGCCTCATAAATAGCTAATCCCTGACTGGTTTTCTATGGTACAGAGAAGCAGAAAAAGAGAATTTCCAAACAAAAAACCCTATCTGAGTGTTTGATACTGGGCACATGGTGGTTGATTAGAACTCAGTAAAAAATGTGGTTTGTCAGAAAATGGAGTACTAAAGAGATCTAGTGTTATGATGGCCCACTGGGGAGGTAGCATGCTCTGAAGAAGATGTGTGCATGTATGGACAAATAGAGCAGAAGGGGAGAACCTTGGATATGCTACTTTATTTTCTTTTTAATTCTTAAAGAATAGTAAATGAATCAAAAATAAGCTCAATGTATGTTTAAGGAACAGATATGGATGTGCAACTTTCTCACACAAAATTTGCTTACCTTATTTATAGTGTCTCTCTCCCCACAAGTATATAAGCTCCAAGAAGGTAGGAATGTTTGCCTGATTTGTTTACTAATATATCCCTGGAGCCTAGAATGGTGTCTCTCATGCACTGACTCTCAGCAGATGTTTGTTGAATGAATGTATGAGTGAATGAATAACTTGTAGTTGGGAGACCTAGATTCTGGTTCTGACTTTGCCACTAACTAGAGATCTTAACCAGGCCACATTCCTTTTTTGGGACTCAGTTTCTAAGTTTATGAAAGATGAAGATTACATTAAAAGATCATTTGGATTCTTTTGTACTCTATTATTCAGTAGTTCTGTGAATATTTATATTTTTCTATGATATTCATTCATCTATTTTCTCATTAATTCTTTCATCATCTCCTCTTCATTCTTCCATCTATCCATCCAATATTTCTTGAAAACTTGTGTGATGAGGACTTCAGGATATACAAGGATTTATGTCAGAGGTGAAGTAGGTAAATAAATTATATAGAGTGTTACTATGGATAACTGTGGAGTATCATGGAAAGTCTAACTATAAATAACCTCTAAGCTAAGGGGCTAGACAGAGCTCTGTGTTGAAACTAGGTGAGAGCAGTGGGGTTGCAGAAGTGGTTAGAGCATTACCACTAGAAAGATCAATAGATACAAAAGCTCTGAGGCAGAAAAGAACTTTACCTGTACAAGGGAAATAAAGAGCTGTTCATGGAGAAGTTTAATGAGCTAAGAGCAGGGTGGGTATGAGATAAAATTCAAGAAGCAGATAGGTACATGTAAATCCTTAAAACGGTGTTAAGAGATCAGCTATTTATTTATCTTATCGTTCCTTTCAGCTCCTTGAGGAAGAATAGATGGAATGGTGAACAGAGGAGGCCCCATTAATTTCCTCTTAGTTTCCCTCTCTACATTTATATTTCTTTCTTGGAGACATTTTATGGAATGAGCAAGTAGTAAATAACATTTTTAGATTAGAGTCAAGAAAGTAATAATCTAGTTAAAATTATTAGACTTGCTGTGAGACTGACTCCTATGTAGGTCACTTCTCATAACGCCATTTGGAAGAAACTCACTTCCCAGAAGAGCCCTTAGGCTCATCAAAGTCTACCAAAAATTTGCTCAAACATTTTAAAATAAATGTTATATACTTCTCAGAAGTGGCTATTAATCAAATTGCACAGAAAAGTTTCTATTCAGATCATCTTTCCTCAGATTCTTAAAAAATTTTCCTTTCTTAATTATAAGAAGAAGAATGTAATAGTAGTTGTAATAATTAAAATTTATGGAGTGTTTACTAGTGTCAGGCACATCAGTAATGACTTTCCATGCATTATTTCATTTATTATGTGCCAGGCACTATTCTGAGTGCTTTACATAACTCACTGAATCCTCACCACAACCTAGAGTAAAGAACCATTATTATACCCATTTTACAGATGAAACTAAAATCTAGAGCAGTAAGTTTGCCATTTAAGGTCCCCCAGTTAGTAAGCAGGGAGTTAATAATTCAAATTTAGGCAGTCTAAATTCAGGGTTGGCCATTCAATTGTTTTGCTGTATAATGAGGTAAGCCAACATGAGCTGCCAGTGCCAAGATATTAAGGAATCAAAAACAGTAGAAGCCAACAGACACCAGAATCCAGTTAGTGAACTAGGAATTGAAGAGAATGACAAGCTGAGATATAGGGTTCAGTTACCCACTTGGGCACCAAAGTCGGTGGGGTGATCCTGAGTCAAAAGGCAACAGGAACAAACCAGAACTTGGGGTGGGGACATCCTTTATGAGTCTATAAATAAACTTCTGATTGTTTCTGATGGTTGGAACACATGTTCTCTTTGAAATTCTGGTGTCTCCGTTCCCAGCAAACCATCCAACTTAAAGGTAGCCTTTTGCATTTTTCAGGAATAGCATGGAAAATCAAGAATGGTAGAATAGAGGGAGTATACAAAGCAAAAGAAAGGAGAGGCATAATGAAGAAGGATCTCTTCAGTTATTATTATTTGAGTGTCATCCCCTCTTTGTTAAATTCCTTGGTGGTTCAGATGGTAAGAATCTACCTGCAATGCTGTAGACCTGGTTTTGATCCCTGGGTCGGGAAGATCGCCTGGAAGAGGGCATGACAACCCACTCCAGTATTCTTGCCTAGAGAATCCCATGGACAGAGGAGTCTAGCAGGCTACAGTCTATGGGGCCACAAGAGAGCTGGATATGACTTAGAGACTAAACAACAACTCTCTTTGTTGTACAATTGTACTTTCTACTTTGTTGTAAAAACCACTTGCATGCAGTCCCAGATTCCTCAAAAGGAATTCTCTACTCATCTGCTTCCCACAAGCATCTTTAACAGAGTGCCTTTCATCAGTGGTTAAAATGCACTCAAAACATGTCAAGGACCAGAGAAATACAAGTAATACACAGCCGGAAGGAGAGGAAACTGAAGAATACCCAACCCATTGGGAACACAGTTAAGATCAGATAATAAGGAGAAAAAGAGCCTTTGAAAAATCAAATTAGGTTGAAATAAGAGCCTATAGGAAAGCCTCCTTGTGTGTGAGAAATGCACTCATTTTAGGGCATTGATTTTGCATTATCTATTCACTTTTTAAAGTGTGCATTGACTTTTAAGACATTTTGAGGTAATTTTATTAGATGAAGTTGTAGAAAACACAGTGATATCTTAAGTATGCTATACCTAGCTTCTCCCAGTGAAAACAGCTATATGTGATTATAGAACATATCACACTAAGAAACTAATATTGCTACAACCCTATTATCATATTCAGATTTCCCCAGTTTTACTGGTTGCATGTGTGTATGTGTGTGCTTGCTTCTATGCAGTGTTGTCACATGAGCAGATTTGCGTGACCACCATCACAGCCATAATACAGAAACATTCAGTAACGACAGGCCCTCTGTGTTGCCTGTTAAAAACAAATTTGCAAAACCATACAATATTGTAAAGTAAATAATAATAAAAAATAAAATAAAAATGAAAAAAAGCAAATTCACCTCCCTATAGCATTCCCTAAACCTGTCCTTCAGTTCAGTTCAGTTCAGTCACTCAGTCGTGTCTGACTCTTTGCGACCCCATGAATTGCAGCACGCCAGGCCTCCTTGCTCATCACCATCTCTCGGAGTTCACTCAGACTCACGTCCATCGAGTCCGTGATGCCATCCAGCCATCTCATCCTCAGTCGTCTCC
>SJYV01039889.1:12219-46428 GCA_006410875.1 Neotragus pygmaeus | reverse complement strand
GGACATCTTTTTTGGGTATTAGTTCTAAAAGGTCTTGTAGGTCTTCATAAAACCATTCAACTTCAGCTTCTTCAGCATTACTGGTTGGGGCATAGACTTGGATAACTGTGATATTGAATGGTTTGCCTTGGAGACGAACAGAGATCATTCTGTCGTTTTTGAGATTGCATCCAAGTACTGCATTTTGGACCCTTTTGTTGACCATGATGGCTACTCCATTTCTTCTGAGGGATTCCTGCCCGCTGTAGTAGATATAATGGTCATCTGAATTAAATTCACCCATTCCAGTCCATTTTAGTTCGCTGATACCTAGATTGTCAACGTTCACCCTTGCCTTGATTCATGGACCTGACTTTCCAGGTTCCTATGCAATATTGCTCTTTTCCGCATCGGATCTTGCTTCTATCACCAGTCACATCCACAGCGGGGTTTTGTTTTTTCTTTGGCTCCATCCCTTCATTCTTTCTGGAGTTATTTCTCCACTGATCTGCAGTAGCATATTGGGTACCTACTGACCTGGGGAGCTCCTCTTTTGGTATCCTATAATTTTGCCTTTTCATACTGTTCATGGGGTTCTCAAGGCAAGAATACTGAAGTGGCTTGCCATTCCCTTCTCTAGTGGACCACATTTTGTCAGATCTCTCCACCATGACCCGCCTGTCTTGGGTTGCCCACAGGCATGGCTTGGTTTCACTGAGTTAGACAAGGCTGTGGTCCTAGTCTGATTAAATTGACTAGTTTTCTGTGAGAATTGCTTAACTCCATGTTTTTTCGGGGAAAATCTTTACTATGTTGAGTCTTCTAATCCATGAACATGTTATCTTTCCATTTAGTAGATTTTCTTTGAATTTTGATCAGTGTTTTGTAAATTTTGTATGCAAATCAGATGCATATATTTTAAAGTGTATACCTTAGTAATTCATTTTCACTGGAGCAATGGTAAATGGCACTGTATTTTAATTTTAGTTTCTATGTTTTCATTGTTAGTATAGAAAATGTGATGGACTCTTCTATATTGCTCTTGTATTCAACAAACTTGCTGATATTTATTTACTTTTATTCTTCTCATAGTTGAACCTGGTTTCCAAGATTGCTACTACTTAGGAGGGAGAGGGATTGCTTCAGATAGATGCACTTACAGCAGTACAATATGAAAGTTGACATGAGGGGAAGAGGTATGCAATTTAATTAGATGTGCTATAAGGACTTCCAAAGTACAGGCTTATAAGGGCCCTTTGGCAAAGGGGTATACAAATTACACTCCCTCAAAACATACTTGTGAAACTGAGTTCTTGATGACCTAAGTGGTCCTTAAGAACCTGTATATGACCTAAGAGATCATAAAATGCTGTTTTTAATATATAATAGTTAAGGAAAAATGTTGAAACTATAGAAATGTATTTTACTTGTATTAAAAAAATAAAAACCAAACAAAATAAAAAATAAAACATAGGAGATAATTTTCTTTTTTTTTTTGCTGTTTTTTTTAAATTATTTTTTTAATTTGACTTTACAATACTCTATTGGCTTTGCCATACATCGACATATGAGATAATTTTCAAAAGATGTTTTACAAAATAAAGCTCAAATCACATTCTAGGTTCTGTAAATGCAATGGAATTGTTCATCCTGAATAACTCATTTCTCAAATATATGATGTGCTCAAATATATGAAGTGACTTCCCTGGTGCCTCAGATGGTAAAGCGTCTGCCTACAATGCGGGAGACCTGGGCTGGATCCCTGGGTTGGGAAGATCCCCTGGAGAAGGAAATGGCAACCCACTCCAGTACTTTTGCCTGGAAAATTCCGTGGATGGAAGAGCCTGGTAGGCTTCAGTCCATGGGGTCGCAAAGAGTTGGACACAACTGAGTGACTTCACTTTCATTTTTATGATGTGCTTAGATCCACAGATGTGCATGGTCATACACACACAGACACACACATCTGTGAAATCCTTCCACATTGCAAAGAGTGAATTGATCTGCATTAACTTTAACATGAGGGACTTAATTTCAACAGTTTTAGAAGGATCATTATTTTTAAGCTAGCCAATATTGAATCCCAGTGGTAATACATGATTCTAACTATTTCATCAGTTTGGGTCAAAAGTCCTGTCTCTATCATGTATTAAAAGATATATACTGGGGAAACAGCCACATCAATGGGGAAAGAGCTAGTTAAACATGGACCAGCAAGATAGGAAGTGTGTCAAAGTAGGATTTGATAATTGTATGTTGCAATATCTTTAGGGACTGAGGCTTGTAGAACATCTTTAAATTTACATAGTGACTTTAAATTCTTTGCACATCTTTCTTCCGAAATAATTTAAATGTTGTTTGTACAGGGTTGATATTGGCAGTGCCCTGTGCATATTTCATATATCTCTTTATTGACTCTTGGTTTTCTCCTTAGGTGGCAAAGAAAGTACTTCTTTCTCTAAACACATCTGTAGTTTTGTTATTGCCTTTACCACCCCACTCCCAACAAATCAGATTTGATCTGTTAAATTTTACTGGGCTAGATCTCATTCCCAGTGACAATTTTAAGCAACAATTGGCAAGAAGATACTTGTTTGCAATAGTTTCTCTTGATAATTTTCTCTCTAGTTCTTTTTTGCAGTCTTCTACTGCCCATGGCTGTTCTTATACCATTACAAAGTAGGCAGCTAGCCAAGTGACAGTATTTCAGAAATGATGGAGTGTTTTTCCAATCATGACTTATATGATACCACTCTCCTAGGTTTTCCCTTACCCGATGGAGTGTTTTTTTCTGTTATTTTATTGGCCTCCTTTTCCTCTGTCTTCTAAAATTGGGGTTCCCCAGCATTTATTTTTATCATGGCTTTTCTTTTCTATGTATATTCATTAAGTTTGAATCTCATTTAGTTTTATGGCTTCTGTATTGTCTCTGTGCTGATGACTCCCAAAGTTCTATCTCCTTAGTAGTTCAGACACCCATCTCCAATGGGTTTCTTGATATTTATGGATGTCTAATGAGTATAGCAAATATGTGCTCAAAACATAACTCAGTTTATTCTGTCCCCTAGTTCCCTCCTCTGCCCTGGTCAAACCTATCTGTTCATTACATAGTATTTTTCATCTGAATGGTAGTACAATTCACTCAAATGTTTAACCGTAAAACACAAGAATCATCCTTGATTTCTCATTTGCTCTCAAACTCATGTTCAATTCATTATCAAATGCTCTCAGTTTTACCCCTAAAAGCATATACTACATATACCTGTTTCTCAATCTTCCCTGTTAGCACTCTAGTAATCATCATTACTCAACTGAATTATATGATAGTTTCCTTAATACTTTTTGTCCTCTTCTACAACCAGCCCCAGGACTACTCTTTTCCAAATGTTAATAAATCCCATCATAAAGTCATTTGATGGCTACATGAAGTACCTCTCTGGTCTCAACTTGAGTGACACTATATAGAATGCAATGGTTTACTAAGTTCTAGTGGAATTGTGTTTTTCTCCAAACCACTTCATCCCAAAAGTCATCCCATAGGTGTTCCTTGACCCTCATCTTATCTAAATAGTTCCTTCATCCACCACTAGTCAACCTATCCCATCATCCTGTTTTATTTTCTTTGGAGTAATGACTATCTGAAAGTACTTGACTGTATTTTCAGTTCAGTTCAGTCACTCAGTCATGTCCAACTCTTTGTGACCCAATGGACTATAGCAAGCCAGGCTTCCCTGTCCACCACCAACTCTTGGAGCTTACTCAAACTCATTTACATCAAGTCAGTGATGCCATCCAACCATCTCGTCCTTTGTCATCCCCTTCTCCTCCTGCCTTCNTGTTCATTGTCTGTCAGCCCCACCAGCAAGGCAGCTCCCTGAGAGCTAGGGCTCTGTGTGTCTGGCTTCCCACCATTTCCCTGAGGCCTAGAACAGGGCTTGGCAGACACAAGCACTTTGTAAATACATGCTGAGTGGATGGGACGGGAGGAGGTCAGGAGAGCCGAGCCCTCGACTCCTGACTTCATTGTATAGTCAATCGTTGATATCTAAGGCTGGGAATGGTTCCATGACTCCCCAAGATACTCAAATCCAAAGATGCCCAAATCCCTTGTATAAAATAGTTATATTTGCACATAACCTATGCAATCCTCTTGTATATTTGAAAGCATTTCTAGATTACTTGTCATACCTCATACAATGTAAATACAGTGTAAATACTATGTAAATAGTTGCTGATGCACAGGAAATTCAAGTTTCGCCTTTTAGAACCTTCTGGAAATTAAAATTCTGATACATGGTTGGTTAACTCCATGGAGGGCAAACCATACAGGATTTGTGCAGTGGCCGCCAGCAGCCTCTGGAGATGGACTCGCTGGCCAGCCAAGAGCTTGGCTTGGGCTGGGGTTCCCTGCTTAGAAAATGAGGCTGGCTACAGGGTCTCCAGGAGGCCACATGGCGGTCCGGCCAGGGCCTGGCTCCATTCTGCACACAGTTTTCAAGTATGTGTTTCAGGCATTGGCTGGATATGCTTTATTTGCTATTGGGAATGTGGGAGCAATTAATAGGAGTCAGATAACGTGGGAAATAACGTGGGTCTGAGGGAGCAGAGGGTTCGATGGTTTATGGACCCTCTTTAATCAGACTGATACAGCCTGACAGAGACAGTGTTTCCCAAGAGGGGAGCCAAGTCTTCTCACGCCTCAGGGTTAGAAGGGTACAGGAACTGCTCCTTGACAGCCAAGCAGAGGTGGGCGGAGGGCCTGGGGCCTACAACACCTACCTACCTAGAGCTCTAACCCTTCTGGGGATGATCATTTCCTGAGTGTTTCCCAAAGGCTGTATTCCCAGAAAAGCAAACTGGGAAGAATTCCCACAGTCTGGCAAGTACTTGGCCTGCACACTGGAGGTGAGGCTGGCCTTAGTGCATAAGATTGCTGGGGTCACCGTTCCTTCTCACTACCCACACCTGCCCCTCTGGCCTGTGCCCGGGCTACTGACTCCCACTCTGTGGGCTCCCTGCTCTGCCCAACAGGCTCTGGCTCCTATCCAGGCCTCTGCCTCTTCTTACTCAGCAGCTTGGGTTACAAGGCCTGGCTCTTGACTCTTGGAAGCCCACTGACCCATGAGGAAATGGCCTTCAGCCATGCTTCTCTGGGGCTTTCCCCAGGGGAGCAGAGTGGTCCAAGGCTTTTGAACTGAGTTTGCAGGTAGATGAAATGAGGCTTGGAGGCTGGCAAATCCAGAGCCAGTACTGAGTCAGCAAGCCAAGCACTTAGGTCAGGCCTCAGGCCCTGGATTTAATCAGGGCGATACTGCCAGGGAGTGTGGAGGCCTTAGAACCTGGCTCTCCAGCTCATGAGCTCTAGACCTTGAGCAAGCGCCTGCCCTCGTGGAGGCAAAGTCTGCTTGGGAGAAACACGGGGAGTAACAATCCTGCGTCTCTGGACTGCTACGAGGACTGAGTAAGATACTGTGTGCACATAAAGTACCCAGGACAGCAGTGGCTCAGAGGGGGCACCGAAGCCCAGTGCTGGCTGCAGTTACAGTGCAGCCTTCTTCCTCTTTCTAACACACGTATGCATCCTGTGCAGGCACACACGTAGACACACAGAAAGAAGAGAAGCACAGATGGTGGTTTTCCATTGTTTGGCTCATGTTGCCGAACAAACACTGACTGCACAACAGGTTTGAAGAGTCTCGTTTTGAAACGGCACCTGAGATGGGTCTCCAGCATTTCGGCATGGAGGTTTGCTCTGGCAATCACCCTAGTCAGACTCTGTGCAGGGCAGGCAGTGGTGCTAATTAGAAGCCTAAGTGAAAAGTAAACTCATTGGATTAAAGAAAAAAAACTAGTCCTATTGAAGTGTAACTGATATACCATGAAATTCACTCTTAAGCATAAACAAGTAATTTTTGATATATTCACATAATTGTGTAACCATCATCATTGTGTAATTTTCTTTCAGTTCAGTTCAGTTCAGTCGCTCAGTTATGTCTGACTCTTTGTGACCCCATGGACTGCAGCACGCCAGGCTTCCCTGTCCATCACTAACTCCTAGGGCTTAATCAAACTCAGGTCCATCGAGTCAGCAATGCTATCCAACCATCTCATCCTCTGTTGTCCCCTTCTTCTCCTGCCTTCAATCTTTCCCAGCATCAGGGTCTTTTCCAATGAGTCGATTCCTCACACCAGGTGGCCAAAGTATTGGAGTTTCAGCTTTAGCATCAGCCCTTCCAATGAACACCCAGGACTGATCTCCTTTAGGATGGACCGGTTGGATCTCCTTGTAGTCCAAGGGACTCTCAAGAGTCTTCTCCAACGCCACAGTTCAAAAGCATCAATTCTTCAGCGCTCAGCTTTCTTCACAGTCCAACTCTCACATCCATACATGACCACTGGAAAAACCGTAGCCTTGACACGATGGACCTTGTTGGTACAGTAATGACACTGCTTTCTAACATGCTGTCTAGGTTGGTCATGACTTTCCTTCCAAGCAGTAAGTGTCTTTGAATTTCATGGCTGCAGTCACCATCTGCAGTGACTTTGGAATTCCAAAATATAAAGTCTGACACTGTTTCTACTGTTTCCCCATCTATTTCCCATGAAGTGATGGGACCAGATGCCATGATCTTCGTTTTCTGAATGTTGAGCTTTAAGCCAACTTTTTTACTCTCCTCTTTCACTTTCTTCAAGAGGCTTTTTGGTTCCTTTTTACTTTCTGCCATAAGGGTGGTGTCATCTGCATATTTGAGGTTATTGATATTTCTCCCAGCAATCTTGGCTCCAGCTTGTGCTTCATCCAGCCCAGCATTTCACATATTGTACTCTGCATATAAGTTGAATAAGCAGGGTGACAATATACAGCCTTGACGTACTCCTTTCCCAATTTGGAACCAGTCCATTGTTCCATGCCCAGTGCTAACTGTTGCTTCTTGACCTGCATACAGATTTCTCAGGAGGCAGCTCAGGTAGACTGGTATTCCCATCTCTTGAAGAATTTTCCACACTTTGTTGTGATCCACACAGTCAATGGCTTTGGCGTTGTCAATAAAGCAAAATTTTCATTATCCTTCATTAAAAAAAAATAGAATGTGTCTTTAAAAAATAATTTTATGTATGTATGTATTTATTTTTACTTTTGGTTGCACTGGGTCTTCATTGCTGTGAGGGATTTTCTGTAGCTGCAGCAAGCAGGGGCTTCTCTCTAGGTGTGGTGTGTGGGCTTCTCATTCATGGTGGAGCACAGGTTCTAGGGTGAATGGGGTTCAGCAGTTGCGGCTCCCAGGCTCTAGCCACAGGCCCAATAGTTGTGGTGCAAAGGCTTAGTTGCTCTGTGGCATGTAGGATCTTCCTGGATCAGGAATCAAACCCAACTCTCCTGCATTGGCAGAATGATTCTTCCCGCTGAGCCGCCAGGGAAGCCCTACCTTTCATTTTTGAAAGAGAGTTTTGCTGGACATATGCTTCTAGGTTGGTGGTTTGTATTTTTTTAGTCATTTGAATAGGTCAGGTCAGCCCATTGCCTTCTAGCCTCTATTATTTCTGGTGGGAAGTCAGGGTTTTTATGTTATTGAAGTTCTCTTGTATGGATGAGTCGTTTCTCTCTTGCTGCTTTCAAGACTTCCTCTTTGACTTTCTTATGTCTGGGTCTGATTCTTAGATCTACAGAAAAATCTATTTATGCTTAGTATAATTTCTCAGAAGGTAGGACTTATGTGTATCAGTTTGCTACTTAATTTCTGTATGTCTTATATCTTTTCTTTTTGCCTGCTGATGCAGCATGTGGGATCTTAATTCTTTGACAAGGGATCAAACCTGGGTCCCTTGCAGGGGGTGTGGGTTTGATCCCTGGTTGAGGAACTAAGATCCCATATGCCACACAGTGCAGTCAAAAATGAAAAAAAAAAAAGTACATTTATACTCTTTCATATTTATCTGTTATTTCACTGAAACTCTTTAATTCTGTGTGTGTGGATTTAAATTAATGTCTAATGTCCTTTAATTTTAGACTGAAGGAATCCCTTTAATATTTCTTGTAGAGCAGACTGCTAGTGATGAATTCTCTTCATTTTGCTTTCCTGGGCATGTCTTATTTTTTCTTTCACTTTTCAAGAATAGTTTTTCTTGTTATAGAGTTCTTTGTTGACAACTTTTTCTTTTTTCCCATTACTTTGAATATGTCATACCAACTGCCTTATGACTTCTGTGGTTTCTGATAAGAAATCAGCTATTAATCTTAGCAAGAATTCCGTTTCTGTGATGAGTCGTTGCTCTTTCACTGCTTTCAAGATTCTCTCTTTCACATGTGTGTGGAGAAGGCACTCTTCCTTAGAGAGGATCATCTCAATTGACATATCTTCAAGTTTGTTGGTTCTTCTGCCAGCCCAAATCTACTTTTGAGCCCTATTAGTGAATTAATCATTTCAGTATTGTACTTTACAGCTTCAGAATTTCTATTTTGTTCCTTTAAAAATACTTTCTATCTTTTTATTGGTAATCTCCATTTGGTGGTACATAATTTTTATAGTTTCTTTTAATTATTCATACATGATTTCATTTAGTTCTTTGAACATATTTGTAAGAGCCATTATAAAATCTTTGTCTAGTAAGTTCATCTGGGCTTACTCACTGATAGTTTTAACTGCTTTCCCCCGCCTTTTCCCCTCTTTGCCACACTTTCTTATATCTTTGTGTGTCTCATAATTTTTGTTAAAAACAGTATTTCAAATAGTCTAATGTGGCCACTCTAGAAATTAGATACTCCTCCTCCTTTCCAGAGTTTGTCGTTGTTGTTTGTTCAGGGGCTTTTCTGAGCTGCAGGTATATACATTTTCTCTGAATGTGTACTCTTTGTCATGGCAGTTACTGAATTCTCTGCTTAGTTGCTTAACCGTCAGCTTAGGACAGAGGTTTTCTTTAATGCTTTGAACTGATGGATCTCCATTCTGTGCCAAGGGACTCTGCGTGTGTGTTGAGCATAATTTCCACACTCTATCAGGTTACACCTCTGCCTTTGCCTTCCCTTTTTGCTTGAATGTAGCCTCAAGGTCAGTGAGAGGCGAGAGACTGGGGCTCTTTCAGGTCATTCCCTGCACAGGCACGTGCATTCTAGATCCCCAGGTATCTGTGGGAGCATTTTAAAGCTTCTTTGGACAGTTCATCCCCTTGATTTTCATTTAAGTTGCTGTGTCAGCTTCTTGTTGCTCCAACTGGTATTGCCACCTTAGGCAACCATAATGTTAAACAATTGTTGCTGAGTGTTTCTGGCAAACACTCTGAGGATATGGCTTTTCCCAGTGAGTGACTCTGCATCAGTTCAAAAAAAAAAAAGGCAGGTCTTGTGTATGGGCTTTTCCAGGGAGCTGACAGTGACAAGTTTTGGAGAATGAGCATTTGAGGAGCTTCAAACTTGTTCTGCCACCTCCAGTGGCTGCTCATTTTCACAGGTATTGTGATTGTGAGGGTGTGATGGTTTTAGGGTTACCGTGGGGCTGTGGAGATGAGCAAATTAAAAAGCTACAAACCTCACTGCTCTCAGCAAGGTTCAAACCTTTTTTATAAAATTAACATTTCTTAGGTGGTTACCAGACATTGATTTTCAGAATTCGGAAAAGGTCATTTTCTTCCTAGCGTTTTTGTGGCTTTTACGGAGGAATTGATTTTCAGACGTCCTTACTCTACCATTCCGGCAGTGCTTCTGCTGTATTTTTAGAAAGTGTTTCTTAGGACCAGGGTGGATAGAAAACCTTAACACTAAAGCTGCTGATCTAACGCTGGCAACTGCAGAGATCTGGTGGGTGGGTCCATTTGTCTCTATAGATTTAGCACAGCCAAGCAAAATTTGTTTTCATCCTTGTCCCTTCCTGCCTCCTAACCCTTTATCCTTCATTTGCCCATCAGTCCATCTTTCTCTCTCTCTCCTCCCTTTCCTCCCTATTTCTTGTCAACAAGCATTTATTGGCCATCTCTTTAGCGCTTGGAGTCAAACTCCTGCTCTGAGGAGCCCATACTTTGGTGGAGAAGGACATGTTTGCAGAGCAGACCACCAGCACTTCAGGGAGTTCCGGGATCGAGGGAGGGATCTACGGCTGGGAGAGCCAGGAAAGACTGATCGATGCTCATGGAGAAAGGGGATCCAGAAGGAGAAAAAAATCCTGCTTAAGTTCCCTAGAAAGAGGATCCCCAGGATACTGCTGGGCTTCCCCAGCTGAGAAATAGGCTACTGGGGAGATGAAAAATCCATTCTATTATGATACATATACAAAAACACTGAAGGACCTGTGAAGTATATTCCAGGCAAAGGCTCCCACTGGGAGCTGGAAAGGCCCCATCTCCACAGGTGGGCTGGGTCAGTTCTGTCTGCAGCAGCAGCAAGAAACCCTCTCAGCCAGATATTGTCCCACCAGGCAAACAAACAAAAGCTTTTCTCCCTGGGGCTCAAGAAAAGCCTGGTTTGTACAGGGGAAGGAACCAAAGCCAAGAGGTGGATCTATGTGAAACTATCTAGAAATAAACACGAGGCCCAGCCAAAGCTAATCAGAGAGGGACATCTGCTCTGTGCCACTCACAGCATTCTGTGACGGGCAGACCACAGGGCACCGTGTGGGAAAGGGCAGTGACGGGGAGGAGGGGTGCCCACCCCTTGCCCAGCAGCTGACCTTAGACAAGACATTTCTCCCCTTGAAGCATCAGTTTCCTTATCTACAAAATGGGGATAATAACAAATTCTTATCTTTTGCGGAGCTCTGTGAGGATCACATGAGATGAAGGATTTGAGAGAACACAGCATGGGGTCAGGCGTTCACTGAGTCCTTGATTTTCCCTTGACTTTTAGATCATTTATGAACTGGAGTCATAATTCTAATGAGTTTTTGAGTAATATACTTTGTCCTAAAAAAAGTCACTATCTATTCCTCTTTTTCTTCCAAAAAGGACATCAGGAGCTTACAATAAAAGGCAATAAAATCTTTTACGAGGGCAGAAATGAGAACTGAGTGATGAAGTGTGTATTTGGCAGGGAGTGGTGTGGGGGGGGTGATTACACAGAAAATCCATTACAATCAAATACAAAATAGTCTCGTTTCTGGAAGTCAAAGCAAACAGAGTACCATGAAAGGCATTTCCTGCCAGTGAACTCTGGGGAGTTTATCTAGTAAGGAACTAGATTGGGTAAGCATGCAGCAAATCGAGGGGACAAGAGGCCCGTGCCCAGGGCCAGGAAGAAGAATCTGAGCTTCACAGAGAGCCTGCCTTGTTTCTCCCAGATTCAGTCTGCCTGGGGTCCTCCTGATGGTGGAGCATGGTTACCACCACGCTCTCCTTATGAAGTTGCCTTGGGGCTGAGCATGTGTGCATTCATTCATTAACTGTCTCGTGCATTTCCATTCCTTGGAGGCTCCTCTGCACCAGGCTGTTAACTGCGTGCTGTAGACTTGGGGTGTTATCCCCAGCCAGAAGGATTAGATAAGACTTTGGAGGAGATGCTTGAGCTAGGCCAAAAGGACAAAGCATAGTGAACTTGGGGTTACAGTCTAGGTACAGGAGGCGAGATCTGGGTGGGGGAGGATATGAGCGCAGGTTCAGAGGGGGAGGACCCTGGATATAGCTGGAGGTGGGGGGCATGGGAGGAGTAGTGGTGAGAACTGTGCTGATGAGGCTGTGCTGAAACAGACTGAGGTGGACAGATGGGAGGTTTGGTGTGGGAGTGGGGAGGGAGGGATCAAGGAGGATGCCCCTTGTCTGCATAGGGAAGCAGGTGGCTGGAGGTCCACTCCCTGCAATGGGGAGCTGGATGAAAGCAGGCTAGGGGATGTGCTGGGTTCAGTGGGGCCAGGTTCAATCTCTGGGTCGAGAGGGGATGACTTGGCTAGAGGAAGGAAGAGGGGCGTTATCAGCATTATGGGGGTGCCAGAGCCACAGGGGTGGGAGAGAAAGAAGGTCAAGGGCAAATCCATTTAAGAGGCAAGTGGGGTCCCTTAGGAAAGGTATATGAGAAGGGGTCAGAGATGTGGGCGAAAACACAGACAAGAGTCAGTGGGGGGCCTGGGGAACAGCCAATGTGAGGCTCAGGAGGAGAGACGGCAATGCATTTGCGTCTGCCCATGTGGCCACCAGGAGGTCAGTGGTAACCTTTGGCCAAAATGATGTGAGTGGAGTGGCGGTGAGGAGAGACTGGAGGGGTGGGAGGAGCGGAAGGCAAGGTGGAGGAGATGGGAGCCCAACGGGGGTGTGCAGCCTCTGAGGGAAGCTTCACGGGGCGTTGGGGGAAGGGTACGAGAGAGTGCATTCTGGGTGAAAGGAAGACGGCAGGAGGGAGGCTGGCGGCCAGTGCAGGGTAGTCTGCAGCTTGTATGGCGGGAAAGTGAAGGGGTCTCCTGGCGGCTCTGCCAAGGGAAGGACCGGCCAAGTCTGTGGCGGGACGGGGACACACAGGAGAGCCATCTTGTGTCAAGGGACCCAGGGTAGCAACCCTGGGTGGTGGAATCACCATCTGTTCCCACAAAGACAGGAGGTCATTTCAGAGTGGGAGACGGGGGATTAAAATTTCTGAGGCTGATGATGAGGTTCAGGGAGTGGCTGAGGGCATAGAGGGCACTGTCACTGGAACTGTGACACTGGAATGATGTCAAGAAGGCAGCGCTGGGCACGGCAGCTCTGGGGACAGTGGCTGGAGCTGGAGGGGGAGACAGAGACCTGGTCCTTGGTTATGGGCTGGTGCGGGGACTGGCACCTCCAGCCAGGTTCCAGGTCAAGGGCAGACTTCCAGGTCGAGGTTTAGGAACTAAGAAAACCTGGGACTCACCGGGATCACCTCTTCTTCCGGGCTTGCCACGCCGTCCAGGGGGGCCTAGACAGGAAAACAAGGATGGACTCTTTAAGATGGGAAGCCAGTGGGCTTGGGGACAGCCTGCCTGCTGCCAGCTGCCCCCAACTCACACGCATGCAGCCAGGGGGAGGGCCTGCCCACCACCTGCTGGGAGAGAGGAGGGGAGTGTGAAGAAAGCTCTGTCTCCTGCCCCTCCCTCACCCCTGCTCCTCTGGATCATCCTTACTGGTTGCATTCTCATCCCCCACTCATTCATTTAGTTATTCAATTACCTGTTTATTATTTCATTCACAAGTCCTTTCCCATTCAAAAATGTATACTGCCTAGAAACTCTTGAGGCAGGAGATTGCCACCGAGAAACTTCAGACTTACAAGAAAAATAAGGCTGAGGATGGCAGTTATCTTATGAAAGCCTGGACAAATGCTTTTTAATATTCACTAAAATGAAGCCACAGAGAGAGCACACCACATAAAGACACTGTCGTGTGTACATGCTTAGTTGCTCAGTCGTGTCTCTTTGCAACCCCATGGACTGTAGCCCACCAGACTTCTCTGTCCATGGGCTTCTCCAGGCAAGAATACAGGAGTGGGTTGCCATGCCTTCCTCCAGGGGTTCTTCCCAACCCAGGGATCAAACCCAGGTCTTCCGCATTGCAGGTGATTCTTTACCATCTGATGCCATTCTCCAAAGGACACTATCATGGCATCTCAGATGCTTAAACTCAGTGACAACAGGCTCTGTCCTCCCCACCTACCTCCTTCCTCTGTTCACTAAACACTCTGGCACCTCCCTCCCCTTCCCCACAGCTCTAGGGAGACACATACAGTTCTTGTGATTTATTGCACATAACGTGCACACTGATGCATGTGCTTTTTGGTATCCAGTCTCATCCACATGGTTTTGCACTTTCCGAATCTGATGTAGACCATCCTGCCTTCGCCTTCTGCCTCTGGGCCTACATCAGCCCCCAAGACCAGAGTGAGCGAGATGCTGAAGAGGGAGAGGGCTCTGGGTACCAGAACAGGCGGCAGGGCTCAGGGATCAGCTCACCTGGCCTTGGAGTGGAGGATGGAGCTCATGCCTCCTTGCCTTCCCCTCCCTGTCTCTCTTTTCTCTCCCCGTTAGTCTAACTACCTTTGGTTCTTTCTCCTGTTTTCTCAGGTGCTAGAGAAGGTGTGCACAAACGAAGTCACAGGCGTTAGATTATAATTTATACCTCTCTTCATCCTGCCCCTCACTGTGCTCCCAGCTCTGGGCTGGGCCTGGAGGCAACTGAGGAACAGCCTGTGTCATAAGCACTGTTCTTTCCTGTAAAAGTCAACTTTCAGGGGATTCCCCTGGTGTTCCAGTGGTTAGGACTTTTTTCCAATGCAGGGGTTTTAGGTTTGATCCCTGATGGAGGAGCTAAGATCCCACATGCCTCAGGGCCAAAAAACTAAAACATAAAACAGAAGCAATATTGTAACGAATTCAATAAATTTTAGAAATGGTCCACATTAAAAAAAAAAAAAAGCCAACTTTAAACCCCCTCAAAAATTCCTGGAACAATCACAGAGTAGAGGCAGAGACTAGCCATGAGCCAGGTCTGTGGCAGGATGGCTCACTGAGAAATAGTGTGCCTGAGTGTGTTTCCCTTTATTGTTCTCTTTATTTTTAAGCAGGTAGTCATCCCCACTTGTGGGCTTCCTGGGCAGCTCAAATGGTAAAGAGTCTGCCTGCAATGCGGGAGACCTGAGTTTGACCCCTGAGTAAGGAAGATCCCCTGGAGAAGGGCATGGCAATCCACTCCAGTATTCTGGCCTGGAGAATCCCATGGACAGAGGAGCCTGGTGAGCTACAGTCCATGGGGTCGCAGAGTCAGACATGTCTGAGCGACTAACACACACACATACGACCATTTGTGCCCCTGAAATGGGGGTCTGGGACAGAGCAGAAAAGCAGAGGCAGCCCCAGGTCAGTGGTGCTTCTGACTTTTGTTTGGGGAGGGGGCGTCCTGGATGGGGAGGACGGAGGGCTTCTGAGGAAGAGAGAGACTCCTGTGAAGGGAGGAGACACCTCAGTTACACATTAGACTCTGAGACCTTTGCAAACCCCGTGGGTGAGGTAAGAATGGATTTCATGCCAGCCTTATGGATTGGGGGGCTTGAGCTTAGGAGGTTAAACAAACTTTAAAAAGTGAGAAACATGCTATTTCTTGCACTACTGAATTTGTAGTTAAAAATGTTTTTATTGTGGTCCCAAACATAAAACTTACTGTCTTAACCTTCTTTATGTGTATAGTATAGTAGTGCTAATTAAACACACACTGTCATGCAACAAACTTCTAGAACTTTTCAGCTTCCAAAACTGAAATTCTGTTATCTACTGAACAACTCCCATTCTGCCCTTCCTTCAAGGCCCTGGAAACTGCCATTCTGCTTTGTGTTTCTAAGAGTTTAACGATTTCATGTATCTCAGACAAGTGGAATCATGCAGTATTTGTCTTTTTGTAATTGGCTTCTTTCATTTAGCATAACGTCCTTACGGTTCATCCATGTCTCAACATATGATAAGACTTTATTCCCTTAAAAAAAGACTATATATTTAAATAATTTCCCTGGTGGCTCAATGGTAAAGAATCTGTCTGCAATGCAGATCTGGGTTTGATCTCTGGGTTGGGAAGATCCCCTAGAGAAGGGAATGGCAACCCACTCCAGTATTCTTGCCTAGAGAATCCCATGGACAGAGGAGCCTGGTGGGCCACAGTTCGTAGGATCACAAAGAGTCAGCCACTGCTAACACTTTATTAGTCTCTGCCTGCACTGAGTCTTCATTGTGTTGCCGGGAATCTCTAGCTGTGCTGAGTGGAGGCTACTCTCCAGCTGTGGTGTGTGGGCTTCTCACTGTGGTGGCTTCTCTTGCTGCAGAAAATGGGGCTCCAGAGTGTGGGCTTAGTAGGTGTGGTGCACAGGCTTAGTTACTCTGTGGCATGTGGGATCTTCCTGGAACAGGATCGAATACATGTCCCCTGTATTGGCAGATGGAGTCTTCTCCACTGTACCACCAGGGAAGTCCTTCTTCATTTTTAAGGCTGAATAATAATGGTTGGTACAGTCAAAGCTATGGTTTTTCCAGTAGTTGGATGTGAGAGTTGGACAATAAAGAAGGCTGAGTGCTGAAGAATCGATTCTTTTGAACTGTGGTGCTGGAGAAGACTCTTGAGTGTCCCTTGGACTGCAAGGAGATCCAACCAGTCAGTCCTAAAGGAAATCAACCCTGGGTATTCTTTGGAAGGACTAATGCTGAAGCTGAAGCCCCGGTACTTTGGCCACCTGATGTGAAGAGCCGACTCACTGGAAAAGACCCTGATGCTGGGAAATATTGAGGGCAGGAGGTGAAGGGGGCCACAGAGGATGAGATGGTTGGATGACATCTTCAACTCAATGGGGATGAATTTGAGCAAACTCCGGGAAATAGTGAAGGGCAGGGAAGCCTGTCGTGCTGCATGGGGTCGCCAAGAGTCAGACAGGACCGAGCGACTGAACAATAGCCCTTTGCATGTGTCTGCCACATTTTCTTCATTCATGCATCTTTTTTTTTTTTTTTTTGCTCTTCTGGGTCTTCACTGTGGTACATGGGCTCTCTAATTGTGGTGTGTAGGCTTGGTTGCCCCATGGGCATATGGGATCTTAGATCCCTGACCAGAGATTGAACCCTCATCCCCCCCATTAGAAGGTGGATTTTTAAACACTAGACCACCAGGGAAGTCCTGTCTTCATCCATTCATCTTATTAGTTGATGGACACTTGGGTTTCTTCTACCTCTTGTGAGCAATGCTGCAATAACACGGGTGTGCAAGTATCTCTTCAGGATCCTTTTTCAACTGGTTGGGATACATACCCACAAGTAGAATTGTTGGATCATATGGTAATTCTATTTTTAATTTTTTGAGGAAATGCTATTCTGTTCTCTATAGTGGCTACATTATTTTATATCCCCACCAACAGTGCACATGTGTTTTGTTACTTCTCCACATCCTTGCCAACACTTGTTACTTTCTTTTTTTTTTTTCATAGTGGCCATCCTAATGGGTATGAGGTGATATCTTGTGGTTTTGACTTGCACTTCTCTAATAATTAGTGATGTTACATACCTGTTAGCTATTTATATATCTTCTTTGAAGAAATGTCTATTCAGATCTTTTGCCCAGTTTTAAATTGAATTGTTCTTTTGTTGCTGAGCTGTAGAGGTTTTCTATTTATTTATTTTTAGTTGAAGGATAATTGCTTTAAAATGTTGTGTTGGGCTCTGCCATACATCAGCATGAATTGGCCATAGGTATACATATGTTCCCTCACTCTTGAACCTTCCTCCCACCTCCCACCCCATCCTACCCCAGTAGATTGTCACAGAGCACTGGATTGAGCTCCCTGCATCATACAGCAAATTTCCACTGGCTATTAATTTTACATATGGTAACATGTATGTTTCAATGCTACTCTCTCAATTTTCTCCACCCTCTCCTTCTCGCACTGTGTCCGTAAGTCTGTTCTCTATGTCTCTGTCCCTATTGCTGTTTTGGGGTTCTTTATATATTCTGGATATTAACCCATTTTTAGGTATAGAGTTTGCAAATATTTTCTCCCATTCTGTAGGTTGCCTTCTGTCTCTGTTGATAATTTCCTTTGCTGTGCAGAAGTTTCTTTAAAATTTTCCTTACATATTTAATTTTATTTTGGCTGAACTGGCTTTTTGTGGCCGTGCCTGGGCTTTCTCCAGGTGTGGCGAGCAGGGGCTGCTCTGCATTTGTGGCACATGGACTTCTCATTGTGGTGGCTTCTCTTCTTGCAGACCATGGGCTCTAGAGTGTGGGTTCAGTAGCCGTGGTGCATGGGTTTAGTTGTCCCTTGGCGTGTGGAATCTTCCTTGAACCCGTGTCCCCTGCATTATCAGGCGAATTCTTAACCACTGGACCACCAGGGAAGTCCCAGAGGTTTCCAAGTTTGATGTAGCCCAACTTGTTTATTTTTACCTATTTTACCATTAAGTTAATTTTTAACTTTTTGAGCTAATTTTTAATATATAGTATAAGGTAAGGCCCAACTTCATTCTTTTGCATGTGGATATCCAGTTTTTCTCGATAGCATTTGTTGAAGAGATTATCTTCTCCCCATTGTGTAGCCTTGGCACCTTTGTTTAAAACCATCTGACCATATAAATGAGGCACCCCTGAGTTTCTTTTTTTTAATAAATATTGATTATTTGTTTATTTTTGTCTATGCTGGGTCATAATTGATGTGCATGGAGTTTCTCTAGTTGCAGTGAGTGGGGGCGACTACTGTTAAACAAATATTTAACAGTATTTTAAATATTTTAAAAAGCATTTTAAATAAAATACTGTTTATTTAAAAATAAACAAATTGGGCTACATCAAACTTGGAAACTTCTGGGATTTCCCTGGCGGTCCAGTGGTTAAGAATTCGCCTGACAATGCAGGGGGCACGGGTTCAATTCCTGGTCTAGGAAGATTCCACACGCCAAGGGACCACTAAGCCCATGCACCACAGCTACTGAACCCACACTCTAGAGCCCACGGTCTGCAAGAAGAGAAGCTACCACAATGAGAACAGGCTCTAGGGTGTGCAGGCTTTAGTGGTTGTAGCTCTTGGACCTTGGAGCACGAGACTCTAAGTGGTTGTTGTATATGGGCTGAGTTGCCTCAAGGCTTATGGAATCTCCCCAGACCAGGGATTGAACTTGCATCCTCTGCACTGGCAGACAGATTCTTTAACCACTGGACCATCAGGGAAGTCCCACCCCTAAGTTTGGAGAGCAGAGACTCATGCCAGTTACACAGCCCTTGAGGCCCTTGAGTTTTCCTGATACCTGACAGAGACCTCGAGTTTCATGCTGGAATGGCTCAGGACTGTATTGACTGGCAAGGCTAAGATTCTGGCACCCCCATAACTGACAACATCTCCTCACGGCAGTATAAACAGTGTAACCAGCCTCCAGATCCATGATCTCAGCCAAGGCCTGAAACACCGCATTGCACGTCCAACTGCCTCCAACACCTACATGTGGGTGTCTCACCACTACCTCAGACCCTTCATGGCTAAACATACATCCTGCTCTTCTCCCAGCTCCTTTGTGGGGCTGATGGTATCTGGGAACTTTGTGAGGCTGGTCGGTGTTTGGATCCTCTGTGCTGGAGGGTGAGTGAGGGTGTGGGAATAGGAACTCCACTGGTGCACCTGGGGTCATGCTCCCCTGGCTGTACAAGGGAGGAGGCCCAGCAAACTGACCCCTGGGTTCTCTGCTCTCACCAGGCTATAGAAGGCCTGTGATTGGCCCCACAAGGCTGCTCGGCTGTCCTGGGCCTCAGACTGAGGTGTGCGGCATGGCAGGAAAGGGCCCAAGAGTGGGAGAGTAAGCCACACTCTTCCTGGATCTGAAAGCTAAAGCAGCACCATGGTTTTCTGATGGTCCTCATGGGGTATGACTGTAAAAATTCTCTGTTTGGGTAACTCAAGCCAGATGAAGAAGACATTTGTTGTTGCTGAGGGAGCTGAACTAATGGATTTTCCTGGGTGGTTCTTCTGGGTGGCACAGTTAGGCAGGAGGCCCAGTAAGGAGGATGCTCAGTGGGTCGGCAGCTGTCCAGGCATGGTGGCGTGCCCCCACTTCCCAGGGCCTTTGAGGGAAGCTCCCAGCAGGCCTGGAGTGAGCGAGGAGCCTCGGTACTGATGAATGTACATGGTCTGTGGGGCTGTAGGCCTGACAGGCTGGACAGGACTCCCAACTGAAATGGTCTAAACGAAGAAGGAGACTGAGGCTGCTGCTTGTGAACCATCTGCAGCCAGCCCAAATCAGATCCTGGCAGCCTCTGTGTGCACAGCTCACCAATAGACAGCTAGTTGACCCTCTCTTCGGAAATTCATACTCAAACATTCAACTGCCACCAGGATAATTCTATTGAAAGGCAACATGTCCAAAGCCAAAATCATCTCCCAATTCTCCATGTGCACCCTGACAGGGTTCTCTTCTCACCTAAGTTTAGGGATCACCAGTATCCATGGAGCCAAGCCAAAAATCACGTGGAAGCTGTCTGTAGCATCCTCCTTTCCCCATACCTGAGACCTCTTCCTCATTGGCATCAGGCAAAGGCTGCCCCCACACCTAGCCTCTGCCACCCACCCTTCCTGCCATGCCTTGCTTGTTCTCCTCCTAACAGAAGATAGTCCACTGTAGCCTGCAGTCTGCATCGTGTGCAGCCTAAGTTCCCTCCTCACTATTTCTTGGCATTTTCTTTAACAGACTGTCAAATCCATTGAGATCCAGGGCTTAGAAGAGATGCAAGACGACCTAATTTGATGCCCAGGGCTGTTGAGATGAGGGACACTTTTTCCTCCTCCTTTCTTCCCACAGCAGGAGATGCAGGTGGTGAGGCCTGCCATGCTTGATAAATAGAGGCCCTGGGAGTGGGGAGTGCCAGAGCTGAGCCTCATGCTGATTACTAGTCTCCCTGTCTGCTTCTTTCGCAAACAGAGGCCTTGCACACAAGAAGCTTGCATGGTGAAACCTGCAGTTGTGGGGGCGGTGGTGGAGTGGAACGGCAGGAAGCACGGCCCTTCATGAATTTCTGGATTGTCAGGTGCTGAGGGCTGGTCAGGGGCAGAAGCCCTGGTTCAGCATCTACTAGGCACCACTCCAGCTACTTATCTAGCAAACATAAACTTGGAACCCTTTGTGCTCCGGGTCTCCTGTGGCTCATCCAAAGAGCTCAACTATTCCCTGCTCATCCCTCTTGTATGCCTCGTACAGAGGGGAACTCTGAGGCTAAACGAGGCTAAAAGACTTGCCTGCCTAAGGCCACATGGGCTTCTCAAGTGGTGCTAGTGGTAAAGAATGACCTGCCAATGCAGGAGATGTAAGACATGAGTTTGATCCCTGGGTTGGGAAGATACTCTCGAGGAGAGCATGACAACCCACTCCAGTATTCTTGCCTGGAGAATCCCATGGACAGAAAAGCCTGGCAGGCTATAGGCCATGGGGTCACAAAGAATTGGACGTGACTGAAGTGACTTGGCACATATGCCTGCATACAAGGCCACACAGCTGGTGCTCTGGAGAGCCCTTCATCATCAGTTTGTGATCCCTAAGGGCAGTTGTGCCAGATATGTCAACCCCCCAGGCAGGCAGCCTTGACAACGGAAGGGGCGGCCACCCTGGGTGAGCAGCAGGGCAGATGGGCCAACCCCCTGGCATCTGGGCCAGGCCTACAGCATGTTGCCTGGGCTCCCAGGGATAGCTGGGCCAGCTGATTGCAGCTCAGATGTTCTCCAAACAAGCCAAACCAGGCTTTTGGCCCAGCCGTGTGCCCCAGAGTTTTCCACCTGTTAGTTTTCCTCTGCTCCATCCTTTCCACAGTAGGACAACGTTTCCCACTGCTGGCGCAGACTCAGACACTCAGGCTGCCCTGGAAGGCACCTGGGAGTCTCTCTTGATCAACTTGTTGATGGAGACAATAAGGTCTTGCCCAAGGATGCTGCTGTAAGAATAGTCCCAGCTGGAGAGTCTCCAGGTGATAAAGACCAGCTAGGTCTGTCCTCACCTCTGTGTGACCCACACAGCGCTGGATCAGGGGCTGGTGGTCGTGGGGACCCTGATGTTTCACAATGGGTGCTGCTGTGGTGACGCCTGCAAAGCTTCTTTCCAGAGGCTTTGAGCAACAGACACCCACAGGTGATGCTGGTGCAGAAAGGGAAAAAACATGACTGACAAGAAGCTGTTTTACCTCTCTGTGCTTTGGGTTCCCAATCCACAAGGATAAAAGTTTAGGGGTGATGGCAACCACGCCTGCCTTGCAGAACTATTTAACAGATGAGTTGACAGCAGACACAACTGTGTGGGGGCACGAAAGAGGGACCTATTTGGATTGAAAGAAATAACTCAGGGGTCTCTGGAGCATTAGCATCTTGGTATTTGATGTACCTGGATTACATGCTTCCCAAGGTGTGTGAAGCCTGAGACAGGGTAGCTATATTTCAATTTAGCTCAAGTATGGGGTCGTGGGCAGGGTCTGAGTTCAGGTTCAGGCTGGCTGAATCCTCAATTACACCCTGACCTTGAGCCCACAAGAGCAGGGCCAGTCTGGAGCCTTTCCACGTACCTGATTATAGTGTGTCTGTGGATCTGGGGATCAGGATGCATGGGTAGAATGGTCTGGGAACGAGATTTCTGAAACAAATCCTGAGGTTTCAGGCATAGCATGGGCTAGTGAGGGCTCTGCTTGTGACAATCGTCTGCATATTAAGTAACTCCAGGGAGGCCGATGGTTTTCTCAAGCACCCTTTGAGACCAGACAAAGTGGAATCATTTCTAACCGATAAAAATTTGATCTCTGGTTGGGCTGGAGAGCTCGTGTCAGTGACCCACTTCAAAGGAGGCCTGAACTCTGACAGGCTCCAGGGAGGCCGGAGCAGTGAGGCCCTGCCGGTCTCCCTCAGTCCTTCTGGGCAGCTCCCTCCGCTGAGCACGCCTTCTCCAGCAATGCCTGCCTTACTGCTGTCCTCTCACAACCCCAGGGCCAGCACTCTCCCTCTCTCGCTTCCCCCGATCCAACGGTTACTCAGCCACCCCCCCTCAGCCAGCCCCCGCTCCTCCCACCTGCAAGTCCCTAAGGGTAGGAGCTGTTGTGCAACTTATTTAATTGAATCTATACTCAGTTTTGAAAAACGCTTTAAACCCTCTCCACTCTTCCTTCTCTAAAGACTGGGAAAACTGAGGCTCAGAGAAATCAAGAAAGTTTCCCAGCTGCAACAGCAAAAGGTGGAAGCAACTCAAATGCCTAACAATGGGTGAACGGATAAACAAAATTTATTACAATATATATGTGCAATGGAATTTTATTCAGTCTTAAAAAGGAACGAAATTCCTGCACATGCTGCAACATGGATGGGCTTTGATGACACTATACTGAGGGAAATAAACCAATCACGAAAGGAAAAATACTGTATGATTCCACTTATGTGAGTTATCTGGAGTAGTCAAATTCATAGAGACAGAAAGAACGGTGGTTGCCAGGGGCTGGAGGGAGGTGAGGAGAAGGGCGAATTAATGTTTAATGGGGTCAGAGTTTTAGTTTGGAAGACGAAAAAAGTTCTGCAGATGGATGGCTGCCCAATGATGTGAATGTACCTTATACCATTGAATTATATACTTAAAAATGGTAAATTTTAAATTATGTGTATTTTACCGCAATTAAAAAACAAAAGAAAAGCTCCCTGGGTTCTCAGCCACCAAGGGCCAGAGTGAAATGTGAACTCAGGTCAGCCTAGGTTAGACATGGCAATGCTGCTGGCAGCACAGCTATCATGATGCCCCTGAGCATCTGCCGAGCCTGGAGCTGGGTGGTCCTAGGGGACAGTGGTGTTGTCCCCCAGGGTATGCAGCAAGGAGGTGGCAGGGCTGTGTGACTCCAGGGCCCGTCCTCCAAACTCCTCAGCTACTGTGATTAAGGCTGTCCCCAAATGTGTCCACATCCTCCGAGGTCTTCAGACCCGGTCCTCTGGCATTGGAGGCTACTTTATCTGACCTTCTTCCCAGGACTCCAGGAAGAGAGTGGTTCTGAATCCCCTAGACATTCAGCTTGGCGTTCCCTAAGATTGCCCAGGGCCCCAGGGCCATTGTGGGGGTGTACCCTGAGCATAGAAGGCAGGAGGAATTCCTGGATTTGAGCTTCCATGAACACATCATTAAATCATCTCCCCAGATCATTTTGTTTTACAAGTTTCAGACCAACCTCGGAGCTGGAAACTTCCACCATGCTCATTTCCAGCCTGGCCTCACAGGGCCCTCTGTCCTTTGGACAATGGAGGCAGTGTATCCTGTGAATGCCTCTGGGAGGGCCTGGGGGATGCTGCACTCGGAGAGGGGACACGGATCCTGGGAGAGGCTGGCTGGCTGGCAGGCTGCTTGGTTTCCAGAGGTAATGCTGTCCTCCAGGAATTAAAATCACAGTATCTTGCTCCACAAGTACAGCTCACTTCAAAGGCATTTAGGTCCTGCAGGTTCTTCCTCCACCATCCACCACACTTGTAAGCCCAATGGCTTGTTGTAAGGTCCTGAAGCAGCTTGGAGAAGCAATGCCACAGGCTGCTGGGATTGTAAGGCAAATGTTTGTTTGGAACTACGATGATTGTCTAGGTGAATGAAGATCCTTTCTGCTCCAGTGATCAGACCTGGTCAGCCTGCTTGAACATCATGCCAAAGGAACAGAGGCCACCTTGGGATGGGGGGCTGGGCCAGGGCTGGTGGATGGCCCCAAACTCACATTCCCTAAGGGCCTCAGATATGAATGCTGATGCTTCCTCCAAAAGGAGTGGACAGTTCTGGACAGACACAGCAGCCCCTCTAACTCTGTTCAAGAGAAACTAGAGTCAGGTGGTACCATTTACTGAATGTTTACACGTGGCACTAACCTCGATTCCATGGTACTAACTCATATTCTTCACATCTAACCTTGGAGGAAAGCTACTATTATTATCTGTATTTCATAGATGGGAGAAACTGAGGCACAGAGAGACTTACTGAGTTCTGAGGTTAGACAGCTGGTGTGGATGGGGCCGAGCATTAAGATCCTGAGCCCTGGCATCCCAACCCTGCCACTGGCCTTTTGCAGAAGATGCTTGTGGAAGGTGGGCAGGTAGAATGGGTCACAATTTTTATACCCAGTTCTTGGCATTTGTTATTATTATTTTTAAAAAATATACTGTGAACCACACAAAATGGAAGGGGCCCAGAGGTGGTTCTTAGAAGTCTGTGAATTAAATACTGAAATAAAAGACCACATGCTGCCAACACTGGAGCAGACTCTGGTCTGCTTTTGGCATGCCCATTAGAAATATCTATTGTCTCCAGGCTGGTTTCTCTCCCAAGTCAGGAGCAACTTTAATAAGGCATTTTGCTTTTTATTTTTTCTCTCTTTTTAAAAAATTTAAATTGGAGGAGAATTGCTTTACCATGTGGTGTTGGTTTCTGCCATACATCATAATAAGGCATTTTAAATGGGATCAAGGCGTCCAGACCCATTACTTACGCTGGCAGCACACCAGACCCAAGAGCCAACTCCTGAGGGTCCCAGGGTCCCAGTGGGAGGGGACTCAGAAGATGGGGTGCAGCAGGCCTGAGGGGCAGTGGGTCGGTTGACACAGGCTGGGCTGCTGCAGGCTATATGCTGGGTGCTTTTGCTGTCTCTTTAATTCTGCTGGCAACTCTGAGATGTGGACATAACGGGTTTGCTCACAGCAAAGAAACCGAGGCCCGAGATGAGGTGGCCTGTTCACGTCAGGGCTGGTCAGGAATGGACCAGAGCTCTTGTTGGCACTAGCATGACACTCCTAAGTGTCTCCTTCTTAGGAAAATGGACCATGTATAGGCACCAGAGCTAAAGAAATGCACTGCCTCTCCCAGAGGACCTGGAGAGAAGCAGAATACAAGTGGAGGGGATGAGGTGTTACTGCATGGTTTCTGGGTCAGAGCAACAGGGCTCATGGAACAGCTTTCAGCAAAGGGCCTCTGTGCCTTAGAGTGGAGATTTCAAGGGACTATTTGAAGGGGTTCTTTTAAGTGGCAGATGGGTAAGTCACAACCCTTGGCTCAGGCAGCTGAAGGGAGGGGTGAGTAAACTTTCATGAAGAGTGAGAAGCCCTCAGAGGGAGAGAGAGAGACAATGGCCCATCTTTTCTCTTGGGCTCAAGGCCATGAGTACATCTCCAGGACTGGAGAGGCCCTGATTGGCCAGTTGGCTTGGACTGGAAGGGCTAAGTGGGAAGTTCCAGGAAAGGGAGAAGGACTTTCTTGAGCTCCCCAAGGGTGAAGGTAGAGTCAGATTAACCTGAACATGGAAAGAGCTGGCGCCCAGGCTAAGAAAGGCATGCAAAGAAACTGTGGCTCCTGATTGCTGGTTCCTGTGCAGGCGGCGAGTGTATCCGAGGCATCGGCTGTGAGGGGTCAGTGTGGGGTGGTCAGTGGTGAGTGGGAGAGCCTAGGGCAGGTCTCTGGGGCTCAGTCAGACCCAGATCTGTGCTAGTGAGAACTGGCTTCTTCCCAGAGCCTATCATCTCCCGGGATTCTGTTTCCAGTTGGAAAACAGACTCCAGAGAAGCATCACAGAAACCAGCACACCCCAAAGACACCGAATTCCTCAGTTCTCCATTCACCCCAAAGCCTTAATCACTGACACATGGGCCAGTGTATCCCCTCAAACTTAATGAAGGCCAGGATTTATTGCTTTCAGAGAATGAAAAGCTTTTATTTTTTTTTAAACTTAAAAGCCATCCATGTGAGCTTTGATTTCCAAGAGAATTCCTCCTAACCTACATGTTGAAAGTCCAATCAGAAAGTTCTAGAAAAGAGCAAGTGAGACCTTCAGAGTATGGCCAACATGCTGTGGTCATGGACTTAGGAAGCGATCCAGAGGGAAAAGCTGGCCACTCAGCTTGTTCCACTCTGCTCCGAGGTAATTTGACTCTACAGGCCTTGGACCTAGGCCTCCCACTCCTGGGGACAGGAGAACAGAGCTCTCCTGAGGGAAGGGCATGCCAGCCCCCAGCAAGGCCTGGGGCGCTTTAACATCCAGGTAGTGAGGGCAGCAAGTGAGCAATCAAGCGACCAGCCATCCCAGTGTGCTCAGGACTAAGAAGTTTTCTGGGCCTTTCAGTTTTAAAAGAGGGACAGTCCCAGGCACACCAGATGGTTGGTCACTTCAGCGGGGAGCCTGTGAGGAGGCGCTCTAGACAGTCCCATCTCCCACTGCCTCCCTTCATTCCACACCTACACCTCCCGCCGCGCGGTCTTGCTTCTGCTTCTCAAGCCAGCCAGGCTTCGTCTTTTCTCAAGGCCTGTGTTCCCCAGTCACCATCTCTGGCATGTTTTCTTGTTTTATTTTCTTACAGTCACTTACCTTTACCTGGCTTATTTATTTCGTTTCTTTTTTAGTGCTCAGGGGACGGGGAGGTTGGAACCAAGTTTTGAGTTTATAATACCCAAGGGACACCAGTTCTGGGTTCATAAACCACCAGCCATTACTTCCACCACCGCCGCCACCAGGATTACTGCAGTGTGCACTCAGAATTTACTGTGTCCTGGGTACTGTTCTGAGCTCTATCATGTCAGTCCTCCTGTAATTTTCATAGCCACCCTATGGATGTGAGAGTTGGACTGTAAAGAAAGCTGAGCACCAAAGAATTGATGCTTTTGAACTGTGGTGTTGGAGAAGACTCCTGAGAGTCCCTTGGACTGCAAGGAGATCCAACCAGTCCATTCTAAAGGAGATCAATCCTGGGTGTTCATTGGAAGGAATGATGCTGAAGCTGAAACTCCAGTACTTTGGCCACCTGATGCTAAAACTGACTCATTTGAAAACATCCTGAGGCTGGGAAAGATTGAAGGTGGGAGGAGAAGGGGTCAACAGAGGATGAGATGGTTGGATGGTATCACTGACTCAATGGACATGAGTTTGAGTAAGCTCTGGGAGTTGGTGATAGACAGGGAAGCCTGGCATGCTGCAGTCCATGGGATCTCAAAGAGTCAGACACAACTGAGTGACTGAACTGAACTGAACCCTAAACCTCATTCTACTGAGGAGAAAACTGGACCCAGAGAGGACAAGTCACTGGCTTGAAGTCACTATCAGTGGCAAGGTCAGGACTTGACCAGGTGGTCTGGTGCCAGAGATCATGCTCTGAGCCACAGGCTATTCTGTTTCTGGATTAGATGAGGTGGGGCAGAAGTCCCTTATGAGTCCTAGTGGAAGCTGGTGGAATGGCCTAAATCAAAGTTCTTACCCCCACCCCACCCCAATTCTTTATCTGAATTCCCAGTCTCTGTGAACAGCATTACCATTTACCCAGGAGCCCTCAGGAATGTGGGTGGATCCCACTCACACTTCCTGAGCAGCTGACCAGGTCTTGGCCTTGTCCTGGCATTTTAAGTGCATTACTGTGAACCACACAACAACTCCATGTGGTGGGGGCAATTATGTCAATTTTATAGCACCAAAGGTGAAAGAACATGCACCAGATGACAAAGTCAGAAGAGAAAGAACCAGAGTCTGCTGCTCTCTGTTCCTACTGGGTCTGGTACCAGCATCTCTCCCTGGGTCAATAGTCACAGCCTCGTCCCTGGCTTCCTTGTTTGCTCTCATTCTCTGTCCCACAGTCAGTAGATCACTTCTAAAGCACAAACCTGATCATGGCGCTTCCTTGAAAGCCTTTCACAGGCTCCCCTCTGACCTTGGGCCACAGTCTGAGCTCCTTGGCCAAGGCCCTTCCAGGTTGAGCCAGACTTTGGCCCGCGCTTCCCATCTCCTACTTGTCCTCCATATGTTACTCCTGGCCCAGAACACATCAGGGCCCCTGAGCTGTAAGTCCTTTCTCAAATACTGGCCAGAATAATTCCCATTTGTCCTTCAAGACCCAGCTAGGACATGGACCCTTCCCTGGGAAGGCTTCCTGGCTGCCACTCTTGGGCCAGGGATATTTACTTGTTTCCGTACTTAGAGCACTGGGATGAAGCTGTCTGCCCAGCTCTCTCTCTGTCTGCTAGAACTGTGAGCCTCACAAAGTGGAGGCCACATTCAATTTGCCTTGGTCCTCCAAGAGCCTGGCCCTGGCTCAGGTCAAATCCAGTTAAACTGGACTAAGGTGGATGGTTACCAGCAGCCAGGCAAAAATGCTCTGGACTCTCAGATGTCCATCAGCAGCTTGTCAAAGAGTCTGATCTTTGCTGGGGGTTGGACAACGAAAAGATGTAAATTTGTCTTTTTAATTATTGAGCACCTGTGCTTGACCCATTCTGCCAACTGGGGTAGGAAGATGTCCAGTGATGAACCAAGGGCCAGCTGCCATGGTCTTTTAGCTGGGGCTGTTGGAAATAACTTGGGGCAGATTTAGCCCTAGCAAACTGCTCTTAACCACTCCCTGGGGAGATCCTTGAGACCCCAGATAATTAGCTGCATGTGTGCAGGAGACAGGCCTGTTTTTTCCCCAAAGATTTATGAGAAGGGGGAGTATTCTCATTGACCTCCCTTTCAGGAAAGGCCTCTTTCTGGAACACTTGCTGAGTATTCCATCAGCAGTACAGCACATATGCTTGCAGTAAGCCTGCTTGACATCATCACCCCCGGCATATGTTTCTTGTCTCATATGCATTTTAGCACTCGCTTTGGTGACTGTATGTATTTCTGAGGGTCCCTAAACATAGCTCCGAATGAAGCACTTATAATTCATCCTTCATGAAAGCCACCACTGGTCTTTCTAAACATACTTGGAAGTGGATTCAAAGTTTATTTAGAGAAAAAAAATTTTTTAGTAGACAGAAAGAGTGTTTGTGAATTCTTTCTCCCAACTCCTCCCCTTTGAGACCTTGGGAACAACTCCTTTGGCTCACAGACACTGACACCTTCAGAGGAGAATGTGAACGTGTGAACATGTGAATGCCATCTCTTTGCCCAGGCATTTCTCTAGTTCCTTCTCAGTTTATTCACCTGCTATGCTGTTTCTCCCTCCATCCCAATTTCCCTTTCTTTCCTTCTAGTCATGTGCTCATCCATATATGCTGCTGTAGGAAAACTACTCACTACATAGTTCTGAATGAATGAAAGACTTTATTCATCTAGACAATCAAATATCCACCTAAATATTTGTTCAACTATCCTTCCAGCTGTTAAGTTATTAATCTCTGTTTATTCTTTCTTTTGATCACCCATCTACCCATCCATTCATTCAACCATCCGTCTGTCTGTCTTGCCGTTCATCCAGCGTTAACCCACTCTGTGCCAGGCTCTGGGGATACTCAAGTAAATACATCTGGTTCTGTTCTTAAGCAGCTCACAAGTTTCTGGGGTATGATACGCAAACAGTCAATTACAGCACAGCGTGGGAAGTGATCTTAGATGTGAAGGTGCTGTGGGGGGTCTGGGGAAGGGGCATGGATGCCTGGGATCAGTTCCAGTACAGAAGGGGAGATAGAGCCATCCACAGGTAGAAAACATGCCCATCTTCCCTATCTCCTAGAACTAATGGGGGGGCAATTTGGGGTGAATGGAGTCAACAGTCTCCCCAAAGCCATTCCACTTCTGGCTTGTAGACATTTCCTGTCAGAAATACACTTCTTGATGGGACCCACTCAGATGTACTCCCTAGTGATCCTGCATTCCCATTCTGCAGAGGACAAACTGGGGCTCAGGAGGAGGGGTAGGCAGAAAGAATCGGCAGAACCTTCATATCAGAGTCTGAGGATGGGTGGTCAGCCCCTGCAGCCATTGGCCAGTGGTTAGCCCTCAGAACAGGACCAGAGACTGGCTTCTCTACTCCCACTTTGAAAGCTTCCAGAGCGCTTGGGACTCAGGCCGAGTTGCTTGGGATCCGGGCTCTCTCTGTACCCCATTTGTCCCAGACCTAACTAGAAATTCCTGGCAAGTAAGCTGTGGTCCCTGTCTGGGAAGCAGAGTGCTCAAAGGATCCCTCAAACCCTGATATTTCAGCACCTCCCTTCTCCTGGCCCCATGCCAAAGGCTGAGAACAAGGATCTTGCTTGCAGAGCAGGGGCCATGCCTCTCAAACTCTAGGCTCTGGCCAAGCCTGAGGCTCTGGAACCTGCAGAGAATGGCCGTGGGTCAACAAGCACTTTGGGTGCTGGACTGACCCACACTGCCTTGCCTGGGTGAGGATGGCCAGGTGGTCCCTCCACTGGGTAAGACGGTCCCTCTGCTCTCTCTGGCTGAGTGTTTCCCCTTCATCACAGGGTCATCTGCCATGCCTCCCTTGTCCATATACCCCAATTCAGTTATAAGCCCTGCCCATGTCAAACGGGCCCTCTCAGCCTCACTGCTTCCAACCACCTACAGCAGCCTCCTCATGGGCCTCCCTTTCCCCAGGCTTGCTTCTCCTGTGCAGTGTCTTCCCTGATGCCCCCACCCAAGGCACCTTTCTAAATCTAGCCATGTCGTTCTTCCTTAAGAGAACATCAAAGCCCATGGCCACCTCCTTAACACAGAAGTAGGATCATTGAAAAAGTTATGTGTTCAAATTCTGCTCTGTCACATACTATCCAGTGAGCTCAGGCAACTCTGGGCCTCAGTTTCCCCATATATAAAATGGGCATATTAATACCTTTCTCATAAAGCAGTTTTTGTTAGAATTATGGCTGCAATATAAAGTAAAGCTTTTTCCCAAAACAATGCCTCAAAAAGGAAGGAGTCATTTTATACTCAAGTCTTTAGAGAAGCCTTTCATTTCATGTGGTATATGCTCAATTAATTTATTTAAAAAATAGCAACAAAGTACCATTTGGTGAAAATACACAACCTAAACCATTCCTAATTAACATTATTACAGAGGCTTCCCCGGTGGCTCAGATTGTAAGGAATCTGCCTGCAATGAAGGAGACCTGGGTTCGATCTCCGGGTGGGGAAGATCCTGTAGAAGGGAATGGCAACCCACTCCAGTATTCTTGTTTGCAGTATTCATTCCAGTATCCCATGGACAGAAGATTCTGGCGAGCTACAGTCCACGGGGTCTCAAGGAGTCGGACACAACTGAGCGACTGCCACTTTCACTTTCTTTCTAGATGCTTAAAGAGGTAACCCTAGGGATCTATTAAAAAAAAAAAAAAAGAATCCAGGAATTTAAGGATGGGAGATGGAGTTTATTTCTACTACTTCCAGAAACCTGAGTTCCAAGGGCAAAATAGGTCAGGAGAGGAAACACCAGCAACAATATTTAGGAAGCTGGGGAGTAGACAAATGAAAGATCACTGCCTATGCAGAAATGGGACAGCCAATATTTTAAGCCAGGATTTGGGACACCTCAAAAGCAACCAAAACAAATACCCAAAGCCCAGAAACTGGAAGCACCATACAGTGAGGAGCTGGAATCTAGATCAGGAGTATCAAGTCATGGCTCACAGGCCAAATTTTGCTCACCCTCTATTTTTGTAAATACAACTTTATTAAGACACAGCCATGTTCATTTTTTTTTTTTAAAAATGGCTGTTTTTATGGTACAAAGGTAGAGTTAAATAGTTGCAATGGAGATTGTATTAGTATCTGATCTGGACAGCTGCCATTCTTCAAACTGTGCAGAAGCTTGGGGTTTGTTTTCCAGACAGAGGAAAGAGAAATTTTCTAGCACACACAGGAAGCTGGGCACAAATGAGAGAGGGTTACCATTAAGTGAAAGCTTACATATGGAATATGGAGGCCCACATATCTCTCCTTCTTGACACAGATCCCTTCCTTTTCTGCCACGTAGGAGGTGGGAAGGCTCTTCCTTGGGAATGTGATCAGCCCAGGAGAAAGACGCAACACGCTCATGCTCCTGTGGGGCCGTAGTAAGTAGTTCCATCTGGGTCAGTGAAGCTACCAGAGAGCTGTTTAGGTTTATACTCTGAAAAACAAATCTAAGGTACTGGACACCTCTTACAGAGGGCAAAACAAATGGAGAAAGTAACTCAGAGGAAACTGGCTTTCAAAAACATCAAACTTTAAAAATCCATAAATAATAAGCTCAGAGATAGTGGTGGATACAATATACATGAAACAAGATCAGGATGCTATTAAAAAGGAATACCCAGAGAACAGAGAACATTGGCACAAAAATTCTTTCAAATTAAAAACGTGATAGCAAAGATGGAAATTCCATGAGAAAGAGTTGTGAGAGAAAGGTTGGGGGAAGTCAACAAGAAAGGAGAACAAGACAAAAAGATGCAGATAATTGGAAAGAGGAGATAAGAAAATCAGTCCAGGAAATCATGATTTGACAAGGGACTGTCCCCTGTCTCTTTGCCCCTCAATAAAAAGCAATCTTACAAAGCAAAACCAAAAACAGACACCCACCCAACCACCAAGCCAAACAAACAAAAAACTTCAGAAAGAGGGAACAGAGAAATACGGGGAAGAAATTGTTTTAAAAAATTCAAGAAATTTGGTTTTCTGAGAGCCCAGCTCAGTAAAAGACAGCAGACCTTGTGGGGAGAAAAGTCAAGACAGTGGAACTGCAGGATGCAGAACTTGTCTTTCCTCATGAGTACATCAAGAATACACCTACAAATGCAACAATTCTCAGAGAAGACCTGCGGTACATTAGCAGAAGACTTCAGGCACCTAAAAGGGCAAGAAAAATTCCCTCACCACAAGGTAGAAAAAAGAAAGAAAAAAAGAAAAGAGGAATCAAAAGAGGGTCCAGCAACCCTAGCAGGAAGCTGGATGATGAGGAGGAAGAACCAGAGATCAAATTGCCAACATCCATAGGATCATCGAAAAAGCAAGAGAGTTCCAGAAAAACATCTACTTCTGCTTTATTGACTCTGCCAAAGCCTTTGACTGTGCGGATCACAACAAACTGTGGAAAATTCTTCAAGAGATGGGAATATCAGACCACCTGACCTGCCTCCTAAGAAATCTGTATGCAGGTCAAGAAGCAAGAGTTAGAACTAGACAAGGAACATCAGACTGGTTCCAAATCAGGAAAGGAGTATGTCAAGGCTGTATATTGTCACCCTTCTTATCTAACAGACATGCAGAGTAAGAACATCATGAGAAATGCTGGGCTGGATGAAGCACAAACTGGAATGAAGATTGCTGGGAGAAATATCAATAACCTCAGATATGCAGATGACACCACAGTTATGGCAGAAAGTGAAGAAGAACTAAATAGCCTCTTGATGAAAGTGAAAGAGGAGAGTGAAAAAGTTGGCTTAAAACTCAACATTCAGAAAACTAAGATCATGGCATCCAGTCCCATCACTTCATGGCAAATAGATGGGGGTAACAATGGAAACAGTGACAAACTTTATATTTTGGAGCTCTAAAGTCACTGCAGATGGTGACTGCAGCCATGAAATTCAAAGACGCTTGCTCTTTGGAAGGAAAGTTATGACCAACCTAGACAGCATGTTAAAAAGCAGTGGCATTACTTTACCAACAAAGGTCCATCTAGTCAAAGCTACGGTTTTTCCAGTAGTCATGTGTGGATGTGAGAGTTGGACTATAAAGAAAGCTGAGTGCCAAAGAATTGATGCTTTTTTTTTTTTTAAATTTAAATTTATTTATTTAAATTAGAGGCTAATTACTTTACAATATTGTATTGGTTTTGCCATACATCAACATGAATCCGCCACCAGTGTACACGTGTTTCCCATCCCGAACTCCCCCTCCCTCCTCCCTCCCCATATCATTCCTCTGGGTCATCCCAGTGCACCAGCCCCAAGCATTCTGTATCTTGCATGGAACCTGGACTGGGGATTCGTTTCTTATATGATATTATACATGTTTCAATGCCATTCACCCAAATCATCCCACCCTTGCTCTCTCCCACAGAGTCCAAAAGACTGTTCTATACATCTGTGTCTCTTTTGCTGT
>SJYV01039889.1:0-12125 GCA_006410875.1 Neotragus pygmaeus | reverse complement strand
TTATAAGAGACTACTATAAGCAACTATATGCCAATAAAATGGAAAACTTGGAAGAAATGGAAAAATTCTTAGAAAAGTACAAACTTCCAAGACCGAACCAGGAAGAAATAGAAAATATGAACTGACCAATCACAAGCAATGAAATTAAAACTATGATTAGAAATCTTCCAATAAACAAATGTCCAGGACCAGATTGATGGCTTCACAGGTGAATTTTATCAAATATGTAGAGAAGAGCTAACACTTATCCTTCTCAAACTCTTCAGAAAATTGCAGAGGGAGGAACACTCCCACATGCATTCTAAGAGGCCGTCATCACCCTGATATCAAAACCAGACAAAGATATCACAAAAAAGGAAAATTACAGGCCAATATCTTTGATGAACATAGATGCAGAAATCATCAACAAAATACTAGCAAACAGAATTCAACAACATATTAAAAAGATCATACACCATGATCAAGTGGGTTTATCCTAGGGATGCAAGGATTCTTTAATATACAGAAATCAATCAATGTGATATACCATATTAACGAACAAGAATAAAAACTATATGATAAATCTCAATAGATGCAGGAAAAAGCTTCTCACAAAATTCAACATCAATTTACAATAAAAACTATCCAGAAAATGGGGACAGAAGAAACCTACCTCAACATAACAAAAACTATGTATACCAATGGAACAAGATAGAGAGCCCAGAGATAAACCCACACACCTATGGGTACCTTATTTTGATAAATGAGGCAAGAATATACACAATGGGGCAAAGATAGCCTTTTCAATAAGTGGTGCTGGGAAAAACTGGACAGCTACATGTTAAAGAATGAAATTAGAATGCTTCCTAACACCATACACAAAGATAAACTCAAAATGGATTAAAGACCTAAATGTAAGACCAGAGATGATAAAACTCTTAGAGAAAAACATAGGCAGAACACGCGGTGACACAAATCAAAGCAAGATCTTCTATGACCCACCTCCTAGATAATGGAAATAAAAACAAAAATAAACAAATGGGGCCTAATTAAATTTAAAAGCTTTTGCACAGCAAAGGAAACGACAAACAAGGTAAAAAGACAACCTTCAGAATGCGAGAAAATAATAGCAAAGGAAACACTGACAAAGAATTAATTTCTAAAACATACAAGCAACTCACACAACTCTATACCAGAAAAACAAAAAACCCAATCAAAAAGTGGGAAAAAGACCTAAACAGACATTTCTCCAAAGAAGACATAACAGATGGTTAACAAACACATGAAAAGATGCTCAACATTGTTCATAATTAGAGAAACGGAAATCAAAACTACAATGAGATACCACCTCACATCAGTCAGAATGGCCATCATCAAAAAGTCTACAAACAATAAATGCTGGAGAGGGTGTGGACATTGCTGGTGGGAAGGTAAACTGATACAGCCACTATGGAAGATGGTATGAAGGTTTCTTAAAAAACTAGGAATAAAACCACCATACGGCCCACAATCCCACTACTAGGCATATACCCTGAAGAAAGCAAAATTGAAAAAGACACATGTACCCCAATGTTCATAACAGCACAATTTACAATAGATAGAACTTGGAAGCAACCTAGAGGTCCATCGACAGATGAATGGATAAAGAAGCTGTGGTACATGTATACAATGGAATATTACCGTAAAAAGGAAAGCATTTGAGTCTGTTGTAATGAGGTGGACGAACCTAGAGCCTATTATACGGAGTTAAGTATCACCTCACACCAGTCAGGATGGCCATTATCAGAAAATCTACAAACAATAAATGCTGGAGAGGGTGTGGAAAAAGGGAACACTTTTACACTCTTGCTGTAAATTGTTATAGCCACTATGGAGAATAGTTTGGAGATTCCTTAAAAAACTAAAAATAGAACTATCATATGACCCAGCAATCCAACTCTTGGGCATATACCCTGAAACAATCATAATTCTGAAAGATACATGTACTCCTGTGCTTACTGCAGCACTATTTACAATAGCCAGGACATGGCATGCATGCTCAGTGGCGTCTGTCTGACTCTTTGCGACCCAAGGACTGTAGCCTGCCAGGCTCCTCTGTCCATGGGATTCTCCAGGTAAAAATACTGGAGTGGGTTGCTATTGCCTACTCCAGGGGATCTTCTCAACCCAGGGATCAAACACAAGTCTCCTGTAGCTGCTGCATTGACAGGTGGATTCTTTATCACTGAGCCACCTGGGAAGCCCAGCCAGGACATGGAAGCAACCTAAATGTTCATCAACAGAGAAATGGACAAAAAGATGTGGTACCTATATACAATGGACTAATAGCCATAAAAAGGAACAAAATCATGCCATTTGTAGAGATGTGCATGGACCTAGAGATACTGTCACACAGAGTGAAGTAAACAGAAAGAGAAAAACGAATATTGCACATTAATGCATATATGGAGAATCTAGAAAAATGATATAGACGATCTTATTTGCAGAGCAGAAATAGAAACATAGACATAGAGAACAAATATATGGATGCAGGGGCAGGGAAAGGGGAGGGTGGGATGAATTGGGAGACGGGGACTGACATATATACACTGTTGATAGATGTATAAAATAGATAACTAATGAGAATGTTAGGTAGGTAGAATGTTAGGTAGGTAGAACAGGGAAAAGAAGCCCAAAATGGCTGTGGCTACAAGACAAGGAAGGGAAAAGCCCGCGAAAATGAAACAAAAGAAGGGTCCGAAGACTAGAGTGAGGACCTCAGGTAAAACAAACAACACTCCTGGCTGGCCCAACTTACACAGGACAGGCCCAGGGAGAGATAAACATATAAACAGAGGAGCCAGAGCCAGCTCTCTCTCTCTCTCTCTCTCTCTCTCCTGTGCGCTGGGGCGCTCTTTTCCTCGTGTCTTTAGATCGAGGTGCCCTCACCCCTCGAAGAAGGATTTTCCCGCTATCTTCTAAATAAAATAGAGCTGTAACACTGTTACAGCTGTTACAGTTGTCTAAGAGCTATAACATGGTCCATCCGAGACCTGAGAGCTATAACACGGTTTATCCAAGCCCTGAGAGCTGTGACATGCCCGGGGGGGCTTTAATGTCCATCACTCCAAACCTTTGTTGCGAGGAGACAGAGAATCGAGGAACAGACACTCGCGTGACCAGAGCCTACTGTATAGCACAGGGAACTCCACTCAGTGCTCTGTGGTGACCTAAATGGGAAGGAAATCCAAGAAAGGGGGTGTATGTAAACATATAGCTGATTCACTCTGCTGTATAGCAGAAACTCTAATGGCAAAAAGTGAAGAACTCAAGAGCCTCTTGTTGAGGGTGAAAGAAGAGAGTGAAAAAGCTGGCTTAAAACTCAGCATTCAAAAAATTAAGATCATGGCATCTGGTCTCATCACTTCATGGCAAATAGAAGGGGAAAAAGTGGAGGCAGCGACAGATTTTATTTTCTTGGGCTCCAAAATCACTGTGGACAGTGACTGCACCTATGAATTGAAAGGATGCTTGCTCTTTGGAAGGAAAGCTATGACAAACCTAGACATTGTATTAAAAAGCAGAGACATCACTTTGCTGACAAAGGTCCATATAGTCAAAGCTGTGGTTTTTCCAATAGTCATGTACAGATGTGAGAGTTGGACCATAAAGAAGGCTGAGCACTGAAGAATCGATAATTTCGAATTGTGCTTTTGAGAGTCCCTTGGACTGCAAGGAGATCAAACCTGTCAGTCTTAAAGGAAATCAACCCTGAATATTCATTGGAAGGACTGATGCTGAAGCTGTTGCTCCAATACTTTAGCCACCTGATGTGAAGAGCCAGTTCACTGGAAAAGACCCTGATGCTGGGAAAGATTGAAGGCAGGAGGAGAAGGGGGCATGGTGAGATGATTAAACAGCATCACTGACTCCAACACAACATTGTAACACAATTATAGTCCAATACAATTATTAATAATAAAAAAGAAAACAGACCTTGCTAAGGTACTTCATCTCGAAATTTCAAAACTCTGAGGTTCAGTAGATGATTCTGAAAATGCCCAGAGAGAAATAGCAGGTTTCACACAAAGGACTGAGAAAAGAGGAAGACTTTGGATTTCTAATAGATAAGGCCTAAAATGGAAATATCAAGAAGTTGCAGGATATTCATGTTATTTAGAGAAAGGTGATAATTACCAACAGAACCCCACTATTGGCCAGGTGCTATGTCAGGAACTGGGCATAAAATGGAAACAAGAGAGCACAGTCTGTACCATCATTAGGCTAGTAAGAGAGACAGGCACTGGTCAAATAATGTATAAAATTACAAACTGGTGTTATGAGAGACTCTTGACAGTCCCTTGGACTGCAAGGAGATCAAATCAGTCAATCCTAAAGGAAATAAACCCTGAATATTCACTGGAAGGACTGATGCTGAAGCTGAAGCTCCAATACTCTGGCCACCTGATATGAAGAGCAGACTGACTGGAAAAAACCCTGATGCTGGGAAAGATTGAGGGCAGGAGAAGGGGACAACAGAGGATGAGATGGTTGGATGGTATCACTGACTCAATGGACATGAGTTTGAGCGAACTCAGGGAGATAGTGAAGGACAGGGAAGCCTGGCATGCTGCAGTCCGTGGGGTCACAAAGAGTTGGACACGAGTTAGCTATTGAACAACAATTGCTATTCAGGAAAAGTACAGGGACCTCTTAGAATACATGATAAGAGAACACGATCTGATTTGGAAGGTCTGGGGATTTTTGAGAAACCTATGCTTGAGATAAGGTCAGAGAGATGCTCAGAGCTGACTAGGCAGAGTGGAGAACATTTCAGGCTGGAGGAACAGCAGGTACAAAGGGTCTGCAGTGAGAGGAGGTAGGAGGGCCTCAACTCTGCACCCCCGTTGGAATCACCTTAAGAGATCTTATAACAGATGGCTGGGTCTCACCTTCAGAATCTCTGATTTAGGAAGTTTGAGAATTTGAAATGCTAAAAATTCCCAGGTGATATTGATGCTGTTGTTCCAAAATCAGAGTTTGAGAAGCACTGATGTAAATATCTGCAGAGCCCAATCAGAAGGAATTTGTATTTTATTCTTCAGGGTGCTGCTTCTGCTGCTAAGTTGCTTCAGTTGTGTCCGACTCTGTGCAACTCCATAGACGGCCTCCCACCAGGCTACTCTGTCCCTGGGATTTTCCAGGCAAGAACACTGGAGTGGGTTGCCATTTCCTTTTCCAATGCATGAAAGTGAAAAGTGAAAGTGAAGTTGCTCAGTTGTGTCCTACTCTTAGTGACCTCATGAACTGCAGCCTACTAGGCTCCTCTGTCCATGGGATTTTCCAGGCAAGAGTAGTGGAGTGGGATGCCATTGCCTTCTCCGATTCTTCAGGCTAGTGGTTCTCAAATGTGAGAATCATCTGGGCACTGGCTGAGCTTAACAAACTTCCAGGTGCTCACCCACCTTGGGCTGTGCAGGGCCTAACAATGAGTATTGACTTGGATGCTCATGTTCAGAGGCCACTAGAGGGCTGGGAGCAGGGGGCTGGGCAGGCACCTCCTGCAGCAAAGCAGTGGGTAGAGGATGGGGCCTCACTAACCCTGGTAAGAGACTCAGTTGGAAAGAGCAGGATGGTTTCGCAAGGCAGACAGGCAGGTCTGAATATGGCTTGAGGACAACAAAAGCCAAAGAGTATGTAGGAGCCTGGAGGCTCTGGTCTTGGGGGTCCCGGATCAGATTTCAGGCATCCCAGCCAACAAGCACTGTCAGCTTTTTTGTCAGTCGGAAAGCCCTCCTGCAGGTGGTCAATTTCAAGTTTCAAGTGTCAGCTGGATTTTCTGTTCCTAGTCTCCTCAAACCTGCCTGAAAGTTCACTGCCAAGTTGATTTCTAAATTTTGTGAAATAAATTTATTCCCAGGTGAAAACTACTCTATCTGATTTCTTCTGTGGATGACTCAGCCAAGATGGAAATCTGCTGTGTCTGACTTTAGAATCCATCAGAGTCAGCTTCCATTTCTAAGACAACTGAACAAAGCCTCAATTCCAACTGGATCTCGACAGATGGAGTGAGCCAGCCTTGGCCTCTCCAGGTTTTAGGTTCCTCCTGACAGCAGGGAGGGAGTCAACAGCAGAACCTGCAAAGCACCCAAGCCTCCTCAGTTCTCTACTGGCCATGATAAGAGCCAACAAAAGTCCAAAAAGGTGCCACATGAGGCCTTCATCGACCCTAAGTCATGCCTGCCCCCTTGAGACCTTCCCTGTCCCTTTCAGTCTCAGTCCACTCACATTTGGACACAGGATGAGGCTCAGATGGGGCTTGGCTTCCCTGGTAGCTCGAATGGTAAAGAATCTGCTTGCGATGTAGGAGACCCCGGGTTTGATCCCTGGGTCCAAAGATCCCCTGGAGGAGGGCATGGCAACCCATTTCAGTATTCTTGCCTGGAGAACCCCATGGACAGAGGAGCCTGGGCTACAGTCCCAAGGGTTGCGAAGAGTTGGACATGACTGAACAATTAACACTTTTGAGGCTCAAATGAAAGGCTGCCCACATAGCTGCCCATGTGACATGTGACAGGATAGGAACTGGAGGCCTGTGCAATTCCTGCTGCTGGTTAGTCCCAGGAAGGCAAGTGTTTGATGGGAGATATGGTTCCTTCAAGGATTGCAGACTCTGGAACCCAAGTACAGCTGTCCTCTTTCAGCAGGGCCTGTGTGAAAAGGGCCTAGGGACTCCTGCCTTCCTGCCCATTTTTAAAGGCCCACCTCTCGTTTATGAAGTATCGGCCTTCCCCACCCCCAGCCCCTCCCACCCCCTGCTAAATAGTGTATTTCTATCAGCTTTGATCTTCTACTTCTTCAGTCCACACAGCCACCTTGTGCAGTGTTATTCACGCCTTTTGTGTCACTTAGGGCACATCCTTCTCCTGCTCAAGTGCCCCAGGTCCTCCTCTGCACTGGGGTCAAAAGCCGCCACCTTGCCCTGGCCTAAGCACATTGTCAGATCTGTCTGGTGGTCACCGTGACCTCATTTCAAATTCCCCTACCCCAATTAACCACACAGACCTTCTTCCTGCTAGAATGTAAGTTCCTCCACAGGACAGATCTTGTCTTTCTTATTTCCCAGTGCTTGGCATAGAGTAGAGTTCAGAAATATTAGTTGTGTGAATGAAATGAGAAAACGGAGGCCTGCAGAGAAGTAACTCGCCCCACATCACAAGCTGACAGAGGGGCCTGGACACAGGCCTGGTACTGGCTTGGCCAGCTTGGGGTAACTCTGCGTGGCCAAGTACTCTGATGAATGTTTCTTGGTCAAAAGAACCTTGTGGAAGTCAGAAATGCTGCTTCTGGGCTTATCTTGCAGAGATAGTGGTTGTAGAACAAAGTGCAGTAGCTGTGGGTGGAGACTTGGAAGCCAGGCAAACCTGGACTGACTCCTAGCTCTGCCACTCACTAGCTGAGTGGCCCTGGGTAGGTCACCTATTCTCCCTGAGGCTCAGGTTCCCAGGCTGTAAACCCGGGATTACATGGCATCTACCTTCTCAACTTGTGAAGCTTGTGCAAGACCTGGAGGATTGAACACTGAGCACAGGCCTGGCACTTGGTGATGTTGCAATGAAAGTGAAAATGTTGCTCTGCCTGCGAGGGGCTGAGATGCGGAGCTCACAACCCAGGCCATGTGCCCCCTGGGCTCTATAAGCGGCCTGCAGGGAATCAACATCCTCTGGAGCAGGTGATGGTGCCATCGCATTGGGCAGGGTCATCAGGGGAGGGCTCTGAGGACAGAGACTGCTGCCAGCAGGAGGGCATGGTGGGCACAGATGCCACAGGCTCAGGAGTGTGGACAAATACACCTGGGTGTGCAATTTCAGACATTTGCATGGTTTTTCATCTTTTAATCTCTTCTGTTATCAGCTGCTAGGAAGAGCAGAGCCAGACACCAAGCTGTCAGAATGTTTCTCTGAATCCAAGAAGAGAACAAAGAGTTCTGAGAGGGTGACACAGCTGCCTGACTGGCAGGGGCAGCGCTAGGCTGGAAGAAGGCATGTGAAAGCCAGGCAAAGGCACTTGGCCAGGAGGGTGGGCACAGCTGCCAGGGAGGCTAATCAGTTGGCCTGCTAGAGACCACCCTGGGCTCTGGAACGTCAAAAGGCTGGTGGGAGTCATCTCTTTGAAGAGTGCCTTTGTGTTTGGGAACTTGGGAGCCAAAGTGTTGTGAAGTTCCAAGACCACCCCAGGACGCAAGAGGGGTGGGTTGGCTAGGTCCCAGTTGGGTGACCTCCCAGATACCAAGGCTACCCCCTTCCCCAGAGCCTGGAGTGGTCAGTGGTCATTTGTGACTGCTCTAAACCTTCCGATCACCTCCTCACATTTAGATGCTTTACCAGAACATAAACCCAACTTTCCAACATTGATTGGAAACTTCCCTGCTTTCTTAGGGCTAAGGGTAGGTGAGATCTATATTCTAAGCTCAGATCCACTCGATTCAGAGTTGAGTTAGGTGCAGATGGAAGCAGGGCTCAGGGTTTCCAGTCTTCAGGTAGAAGTAATGTGATTCTAAGCCAGCAGCCTTGAGGAAGCTTCCTGATCTGCTGGGAGATGCTGGTAGGCTGGATCAGAGATGTGATGCAGGGACCCATTCTCAAAAGCTCCTCCACCTAGTGCTTTGTATCCCTTAATAAATCTTTTTTCCTTTCTTCTTAAGTTAGCTGGGAGTGGATTCTGTTGTCTGCAACCATGAATCCTGACAAACTCCTCCAAGGACTCCCTGGCAGAGTTTTAAAATCTTCTGCCTGCAGGCATAAGCAGGTTATACTGATTAAATAGAACTCAGGTAGCAAATATCACAAGGCTGCCACTTTGGTCTGTGTTTGATTTTTGACAGTGATATGATTCAAAGAAGGCTTTCTTTACTACGAGAAAAGAGTGCAAGCTGCAGAGTAAGTGGGACTGACAGTCAACTGCAGGACCAGAGCTCAGTAAGGAGTAGCGGGGACTGGGGCACCCTGAAGAAAGCACACTCCACGGGGGCGACTACTAGGCAGTTACAACAGTCGTTTCTAGATCCTTCCATTTTCTAAGAGAAGGCTGAAATCAGGATGTCCCGTATCTTTAATCATTTTGCAAACATAATGAGGGTCAAAAACAAAAAAACCACAGAAGCAACACCTTTCAATCTGAGTTTGGCCTGTGGTTGCCCCTTTGTGACCATAGGATCAAGCTCCAGCTCTTTATTATGGCATTTTACATAAATCCAACCTCATTTCCTCCCACCCATTCCTTTCCCGCCCTCCCCGACAGCTGCATGCACAGACCCCTTACCCTATGCCTCATTTCTTTCCTTATTCTCCCACCTGGCAAAACACCCACATATCCTTTAAGATCATTGCAATGATCAATCCTTTGTGAAATGTATTTCCATCTCTTGAATCCCAGATGTTCAGTCTTGGGGCTCCCACAGTTCCCCCCATGTCCTTTCCTCCTGAAGTTTCTCACTCCTTGAGAATCATGGGCCTTTGTGTCCCCAGCCCAGTGCCAGGAGCTTGTCCACCTTAAGAGAAAGCCTGTGTGGTCCCCTAAGGAGGTGGGCTGATTCTCAGGTCTCAGGGGGGGTCCATCCTACTGGAATGGGATGTGTGGGGTTCGGCTGGCCTCACTGTCCAGTGTGTGAGCCCCTGGCCAGCCCTCCTGCCAGAGCTTGGAAACATACATGCAATTTCAGGAGAGAGTTTCCCTTTCTCCTCTGGGGAGGAGCTGGGCAAGCACTCGGCCTGTGCCTGTCCTCCCCCCACGCCTTCAGGCCGCAGTATGGGGGGCCTTGTTCCATCCCTGCCTCCATCTCTAACTGCAGATTTGCCTTCCTCCTGTCCTCCTGAGTGGGGTGGCGATGCACTTCAGTTCACCCAGCTCTAACTAGGTTCACCTCACCGTTATGAAGCTCCAGCCTTTCGCCTGGCAGAGTGCAGGGTGCGCCCATATCTCAGGGAAGCTTCACAAAGATGTCTGATGCTGGTCTCATGCCCGTTTTGCAGAAGCCCAGGCTCCAAGTGGTGAAGTGATCTACCTAAGCTATGTGCCTGACCGTGGCCTGTTGCCTTTCCTGCCCTCTTTCCAAGAGAAATGATTCTCGGCTCTGGGGCCAGAGGGTGGCCATCAGGAGGGCTGGCCCACCTTTCCACATCTTCTGCCCTGAACAGAATCAAGTTCCTGGGAGCATGTCCAGCTCAGCATGTCATAGGATGTGGCTCCATGATTGCCCCCTGAACACAAGAGCCTCTAGCTGGGGAGCACTACATACATGGCACCCCTGGAGCGCTTTTCCTGTGTTTAGCTTTCTTTTGAAGGTGGGAAATCTGAAGGGGGAGGAACTGCCCTAGAAAAGCACTACTGGCCCTTGGCCTTAACCTTCCTCTGTACTTGGACAACAATGAGCCTCACGGATGACAGGAACCAAGCATCTGCGGTAGTGCTGGTATTTCATATGTTGTCTCCTGTGGCCTTTCAAACTATTGCCGATACTATTACTAATTTATTATTCATTTTCAGATAAGGTGATGGAGCCCAAAGACAAAGCTGTCTTGAGGTCACACATGTAGTAACAGATGGTGCTGGGACTCCTAGTCGGGGCAATGGACTTCCTTCCCCACACCCTGGGCCTGGATCAGCCTGGGCACAGTCCCAATTTTCTTCAAGGCAAAATTGTTCCCTCAATAGGCGAGATGGTGGCCCCTAAGGCAAGGGGACTTGGCTGGTGGGAAGGCCCTATGCCAGACCCAGAGCTGGTCATGACTAAAGACAGATGAGGCAAGAGGAGAAGGCAAGGTTTCTGATTGCTGAAGGCCAGCCACTGTGCACCAACCAAAAGGGGCTTTCAGAAGCAAAAAGTTTTCTAATTAAACAAAAGGTTGGATTTCACAGGAATGCCACATTTTGAACGTCTTACCCACTCAGACCTTTGAATAAAATTCATAATTATTTTGAAGAGATAACATAATTTCCAAATCAAAACTGTGATGTTAGACTTAAAGCGATAGAAGAACTTTCTGCTACCTCTTGGGGACTAGGAATTTTGTGGGGGCATAATGAAGATTTCATCCAGTGCCTGGGGGAGAATGTACCCCTTGANTTGGGCTTCCCTGGTGGCTCAGCTGGTAAAGAATCCTCCTGCAATGTGGGAGACCTGGGTTCGATCCCTGAGTTGGGAAGGTCACCTGGAGAAAGCTACCCATTCCAGTATTCTGGCCTGGAGAATTCCATGGACAATATAGACCATGGGGTCGCAAAGAGTGGTTCACAACTGAATGATTTTCACTTTCACCCTCAACGTTAGCCATGGTCACAGGATGGCTACACAGGATGAGCTAAAAACATCAGGTCCACATAAAAGGGAGTAGGAGGAGCAAGGGAAATGACGAAACCAAAAGGGTGTGTATCAGCTGAGTATGTTCCTTTAAAAAGCCTTCTTGGAAGTTTCAGTAATAAATTTCACCCTATATCCAAATGACTGTCTCTTTCAGCACAGGAGGCTGGGAAATGTAGTTTTTACAAGTTGCACTTATAGTCATCCTCAACAATATAGAGGTCCTACAAGGAGAAGAAAGAGAAGAATGACTATTGGCAGGCAAAGACCAGTCTAGTTATTTAGACAATAATTCACAAATTTGTATTAGCTGTTTGCAGAATCTTATTTCAGAAAAGCAATTCAAGTCAATGGAATTGAACAAGGAAAAAAAAAGGAGAACAAAGAATTCCATTCACATATTTATAAAACTAGATCTATATCTGTAATCTCTCTGAAAGGCAAAATGATATGGCAATTATTACAAACACAGTTGTTTGAATATATACTGACAGACATTCCACTCCTCAAAATTAAAAAATCATTTTATCTTCAGAGTTTCAATTTTAATTTGAGCTAAATCCAAATGGAACTAACCATGGATGTTTATTCCCCTTCTTTTAGGACCAGAAAACAAGAAACAAAAATATGTGTTTTTAGACTGATCCTCACTTCTCCACATGAGAATTCTTCTTGCAAACCCTGTTCCAGAAGCTTGGATACACATGGTGCTGAAAGGTCATTTTACAACTTCACATGTTCCAGATGGAGACTCTTGAGAAGGAGTCTATTTTCTGACAAAAGCCAGAAAAAGAAACTTCACACTATT
>SJYV01039885.1:0-12357 GCA_006410875.1 Neotragus pygmaeus | reverse complement strand
GGCCATCCCCCTGACCCAGCAGAGACGCCGCCTTGGCCACACCCTGGTTTCTATGGGCCATTCCTGGATCTAGGGATATGGCGGCATATTTGGGACCATGGGGTGTGTGGGAGAGACATGCGTTTGGTGATGTGCACACATACTGAGCATTTCTGTGTGTGTGTTGGTGTGTGAGTGTTTCTGTGTCTTGTGTGGATGCATATATCCTGGGACTACTTCTTTCTTCTTTCATTTTCTCCCAGTCTCTGCAGGATACTCTGCAATATGCTGGACTCACTATCTGCAGAGGGTCCTTAGCAGAAAGCCAGTTAGGTGATATCCCCTGATTTCAGAGCAGGTTCTTTATTCCCTCTTCCCTGAGGAGGATGCCTAGACCCAGGCTGTTATACACCATCCTGCCTTTCCCCACACCTTCCCATCCTCTTTTTCAGAGCCAAGCTGTGTCCTGAACACCTGGATGGAGAGATGCTCTTATCAACCCCTGCTGAAAGCGCATATGCCAGTGGGAGCTCTTGGGGTTGCTCATCAGCCAGGGATGGACCAGGCCAGCAGTACTTGCCTTGAAAAAGGTTGAAGTCCTCCTCAATGGCTGGCGAACTGCCTCTGCCCCGGATCCCAAAGGCCCCTGATTCCCAGGATCCAGCCAGCAAAAGGCTAACCCAGGCCCTGCCAGGAGCCTCCCCGGACCCTGCTGCAGGGCTGGGCCTGGCCTTCCTCCAGCAGCTCTGATCAGCTGGTACCTCTGCCATACCAGCTGTTAAATATTTGCAAACATTCTTGGGAGACAGGGGCCTTATCATGCTGCAAATCACTGAGAGCAGCGATGCAGATGTTGAGCAGCTCTGAAATCACTGAAGACAGAACCACTGACTGCTTGCAGGATTTCAAAGATATCTTCAGGGAAAAAAAAATTATAAGATTATTTCCTAGGATCTTGAAGGATGAATGGGAGTCTACAGGAAATTGAAGAGAGGGAAAGGTTTATCAGGTGAGGGAAGAAGAAGTACAAAGGCCCGGAGGTGTATGACAGAACCTCTGGCTGAAGTAACCACTTCCCGAGAGTGTGGAAGGTGGGGATGATTGGAAAGGCCATCAGGGGACTACATCAGAACCAGCCTTGAACGCCGAGCTAAGGGGCTGCAGCTGCTCTTGGTGGTCTCCAGATTCTGCACTATGATCCAAGCCTAGGGCCAGCTACATAATTGGTGGGTCCAATGCAAACTGAAAATGGGGGACTGCTTGTTCAAAATATATTAAGAACTTCAACACAGTTAGAACTCAACATTAAATTAAGAGCAGGGTCCTTCTAAGGCCTGGGCCCCATGTGACTGCCCATGCAGGTGGTACCACCCAGGGCCACCGGTCTGAGCTGTTGTCCTGCCTGGGCTGTAGGAGATGGCAGCCCGAGCCCACGAGGCCTGAGAGAGGAAGCAGGAAACACTTCTGCAAAATTCTCCTGGCCTCATGGGAGATGACCTCTTTCCTCAGCCGAGATCGGTTACCATTCCAGACGCATTGGTCTCAGAGCCTTGCTTCATCAGAGAGGTGTGTGCGGCACTTTGCTCTCTGTCACTACTTCCTCACCTGGCTGACCCTGCAGCTGTATAAACACACGAGGCAGGTGCCTTGGAGGACCTGAAAGCCTGCTTCTGGTAAGCGCTGGCTCCAACCACTGCCCAGCGGCTTGGGGCTTGGGGATGTGCCCGGAGCCCGCCCAGGCCCCATCTCAACAGGGCCCAGCTGGAGGGTTCAGAGGGCCATCCGTGGCCGCCTCACTAGGAACCAAGGAGCTCAGTGACTTGGGGGAAACTCACTAGGCCACTTGGCTAATTTCACCTTCCCAGAGATGAGAAAAGCTGCCAGATGGGAGAAGGAATGAGCAGGGGGTCTAACTGTACCTCTGATGCAAATAGAGGCAGAAATCAAAAGCTCCTCTTCTTGAGGTTAAAAGATTCATTTGGTTAAAAGTTGAGAAGCATTTCACCACAACCTCTATCTCCAGCAACCTGCCCTCAGAATTTGCATATGTTTTGAATGAAAATTGTCAGGACCATGCAAACTAGACAGCTATATGCATCTTATCAGATGGCTGTCAGAGAATTCGGAGCAAACAGGCTGAGTTTAAACACAAGTGAGGGCTGAGGCCCTTGTGTAGATCTGGCCCCTGTGATAGTATCTGTCCCCACCCCGACCCAAGCTTATGATAAGCCACCTTCTTCATTTCACCGGCTCCTCAGTGGCTAACAAGCCACCTGCTTGCGGGGAGACCTGGAGAAAGAGAAGTGATTCTTTATGTCCCTCTGGTTCCACTGAGGTCAAGGGTGAGGGGCAGATGTGGGCGCTGCTGCTGCTAAAGAGCTTTTCGTTCCTTGATCCGTCACTCCATCTTCCTGCAGCGCTTCAACCGCTTCATCCCTCACCTTGTGAATCCTTCAACCGTGTTCGCAAATAATACCTATCTTTAGGGGAAAAGTCCAAAAGGAAACAATGCATTATTTTTATTGGTCACAGCGTATATATCACATAAGATTTTTGCAGGTAGAAATTAAAATACAGATGCACAGTGTGAGGAAATGGATACGTGGTCCTAAGGCTCCCATCGTTCCCCAGAGGGTCCCTGCCATTAGCTGGAGGAGTTGGTTGTTCTCCCAGCCTCACTCTGCCACATTGCTGCTCCAAGAACCCTGCCTTCCTGGCATTTGGATGTTCCTCACATCCCTAGTTCTTGCCCACTGATTGCCAATGTCCCACTCTGGTTCTTAAGACAACAAGAAGGTCCTAGTCCCCACCATTTCTGCATATACCAGAGGTGGGGAAATTGATAGTATGGAGCTCAGACATTTTCTACCAAGCATTCCCCTTGCACTGTGCTAGGCCTGGGCAAGATGCAGCTGAAAGCCAACCAGCCATGTGTCACAGCTTGCTGCAGTTTGGCCAGGAGAGTAGCCACCCTCCCATCTTCCAGTTTCCAGGCTGAGATTTGCGTTTCGCTTTCCGAAGAACCTTATGTCACTCATATTGCCCACTGCCCTTCAGCGTTTACCTCTTGTCTACCTGCAGTTCCCAAGTTTATCATCCCAAGCTTAAATTATTCTCATAATGGGAGAACACAGCACATTTATCTTTTACAAAATTTATTTGGCAGATATTACCTGCCCAGGGTATGGGCAAGAAATACTTGAGAGGTAATTGAGATAAAAGAAACATCTTCATATCTACCTATAAAAAACAGACCATTTAGGGACTTCGCTGGTGGTCCAGCGGTTGAGAATCCACCTTGCAACGCAGGAGACAGGGATCCCACACGTCACAGGGCAGCTAGGCCAGCCTGCCACAAGCTGCTGAGTGCCTGTGCTCTAGAGGAGCGCATGTGCCATCGGAAAACATCCCACGTGACACAGCTAAGACCCAACGCAGACAAAGACGTAAAATCTCCAATTAAGTTTTTTCGCATGCACACACTGCTTTACTTTATTTATTTATCTTGTTTGGCTGAGCCTGGTCTTCATTGCTGCTCAGGCTTTCTCTGGTTGCAGCGAGCAGGGCCTCCTCTCCAGCTGTGGTGTGCGGGCTTCTCACCGCGGCGGCTTCTCCAGTTACAGAGCGCAGGCTCCAGGCACGCACGCTTCGGTAGGTGTGGTGCAGGGGCTCAGGCATGATCCCTGGCACGTGGAATCTTCCTGGATCAAGGATCGAAAAGCATCCCCTGCATTGGCAGGTGGATTCTTATCCACTGCGCCAGGAGGGAAGTCCCAATCAATGTGTGTGTGTGTGTGTGTTTTTTAAAGACCATCTATTTTCATTTCAAACTGCTTAATACATCTAACAGCTTCTCTGGTGGCTCAGACGGTAAAGCGTCTGTCTACAATGCAGGAGACCCGGGTTCAATCCCTGGGTCGGGAAGATCCCCTGGAGAANGAACAACAGACTGGTTCCAAATAGAAAAAGGAGTGCATCAAGGCTGTATATTGTCACCCTGCTTATTTAATTTAAATGCAGAGTACATCATGAGAAACGCTGGGCTGGAAGAAGCACAAGCTGGAATGAAGACTGCTGGGAGAGATAGCAATAATCTCAGATAGGCAGATGACACCAACCTTATGGCAGAAAGTGAAGAGGAACTAAAAAAAAAAGATTTGGGTTAAAGAACAGTTAAATCCAAGTGCTGAATCAGCAAGATGACACTTCTCTGTGAAGTCTGTTTTCTCGTGTATTGGTTTCTCTCTTTGCAGATTATAATGGCAAAGATAATCAGAACTGCTTCATTATATTGTACAAACATAATACTGAGCAAGCATCAGTGAAAAGCAATTGCTTCTTCACAATTATTCCAGTGATTCCGAGTAGCCTGATTTGTGTCAAGTGGCTGTTCCTGAATCTGTTATAGTAACTCAGATTGACTTGTCTGGACATCAAACCCACTTCTGAATCAAGGGTGTGGTTAAAGAAAGCTCCATGCAAAACAGATCAACTCAAAAGACTGAAGAAGTAGTTTCTTTAAGAAAAATCTATGTGTAATACCAAATATGGGGGACAAAAGATGCTGGATAGATTAAAAAATATGCTAATTAAATTTATCATTTTAATCTCTCACTTAATGTAGGATTACAATTTCACAATAAGGGAAATTTCACAGTTACCAAAGGAAGAAAACTATATTCTTATATTTGAAATGGACTGTATAAACATACCACATAAAATACTCAAAGGCTTATCAAATGCATAGCTTATCAAGGAAAAGAAAATGGAAGAAACATAAAGAGAAATACTGGCCATTTTTGCTACTTCCAAGAATTATGGGGAAAAAAATCTTAAAATCTTTAAAACTATTCTTTTGGACTCCTCAATAGCTACTCTTTTACAATAATACTGAATATTTAAACACTCCCATGGGGAAAAATGGACTAGCACATTTTCTAAAAACAGAATGCAATATGATTCAGCTATGATGTGGTCCTTAATTTGAAGTATGTATCAGAATCTACAAAATGTACACTTTGGGGCACCATCCTCACTAGTCTTATAGGGTTTTTTTNTCCTCAATAGCTACTCTTTTACAATAATACTGAATATTTAAACACTCCCATGGGGAAAAATGGACTAGCACATTTTCTAAAAACAGAATGCAATATGATTCAGCTATGATGTGGTCCTTAATTTGAAGTATGTATCAGAATCTACAAAATGTACACTTTGGGGCACCATCCTCACTAGTCTTATAGGGTTTTTTTGTTACATTTACACTTCACTGTGTCAAAAAATTTACCCAAAACTTGAGAGCATGAAACAAGAACTGAATTGTTAAAAATTTGGTGCTTAGCTTGATTTTCTATTGTCTTGTCTTTTTAACAATTCTGTAGGGGTAGAAGTTAATTTGTAGCCTTTTTTTTAAACATAAAAATGCAAAATCTGTTCAATAGAAAAGATAACCCCTCAATTGCAAAAATTTATGTTACTGTTGGATTTGAATCATGTTTGTTTTTCTATCACTGCCTATAAATATCTAACCTTTCAAATACTCTTTAGTTTCTACAACTAACTGGTTCTCTCTAGTAAATCAAACTTTTGACATATGCTCATTTTATATTTGTAGCAGAGTCATGATAATGTTATCTTTTTGAAAATTATAGTTAAAAATAGTTCACTTTGCAATTTACCTATCATTATTTATTTTATAGGTGTTCACTGACAATTTTACAAGTTTATCAATAATTTAAAATTTTAATTTATTTTTGATCAATTGATCACCTATATTCTTTCTTCATAATTTTAAAAACAAAAAAGTAATATTTCAACACTTTTTTTTGTTCCCCTTTAATATAAGAACATACTGGATACGACTTGGGTCAGTTAGGCCAGGCACTTAGAAATCCTCCTCATACAAGTGAAAATATAAGAATTAAGTATCTTGTCTTCAAGGTGTTGCAATAACAAAGCAATTAAACTACTTATAGCTTGTGTACACATGTGGTGGATTCATGTCGATGTATTGCAAAGCCAATAGAGCATTGTAAAGTAAAATTTAAAAAATTAATTAATTAATTAAAAAAACATTAAAAAAACGCATTATTAGGAAAAGTGTCAAGTCTGAATAAGGGCTGTAAAGTAGACAATATTCATATTAATGTTAAGTTTCTTGAATTTTATAATTGAATTGTGATTTTGTAAGAGAAGGCCCTTGTTAATAGGAAATACAATCTGAAGTATTTGATAAAAAAAAATTTCTTATGAAATATTTGAAGAAGTAGATGTAGAAGCCAATGTAAACACATTTATATACTATTTATCTATGTTTATTTCCATTTGGGTGAGAAAGTTGAATAGAAGAGCAAAAATAATATGCCACCTGCACTTCTAGATAAAAGAAGTTTTCATTTCAAAAAGAAATACACTTACATTTGAGTGTGTATAAACAAAGGTTATTTTTAGAGTCATATTATATAGAGGTTTGCTATCTTCTCAAAATATCACAATATTATTGACTTACTTGCTCCATCTGAGGGGCTCTGTCCTTCCTACAAGTAGTTTATTTACCATAATGTCCATTGTTAAAAAATGTGGTCATGCAAAAATTTTTGCTGGAAGATTTTGAGTTTTAATTAAAAAAAATTTCTCTCTCCTATTAACTCCTTTTCTTACATTTTTTATCCTATACTCCCTATAGTTTTATCCTCTATTAGATTGTCTTCATTGGAATTCTTTGGATTTTTTGTTTGCATTATGTAGTATTTTTGGTTGAATTATATAACTGTGTATATTATATATAAATATATATAACACTCTTCATATGGCAGTGACTTAATAACTGAAGCATATAAAGTTGAGCCATTTCATATATAAATGTACAAAAACCTCAGATAAAATTTTTGAGGACATAGGTATCAACTGGTGAATTGAATGTCTTACTTATTATGTCTAGTACAGTTCTCTGAATGGGCCTCATAGTTCAGTTGGTAAAGAATCTGCCTGCACAGCAGGAGACCCCAATTCAATTCCTGGGTCAGGAAGATCCTCTGGAGAAGGGATAGGCTACCCATTCCAGTATACTTGGGCTTCCCTTGTGGCTCAGCTGGTAAAGAATCTGCCCACAGTGCGAGAGACCTGGGTTTGATCCCTGGGTTGGGAAGATCCCATGGAGAAGGGAAAGACTGGGTACCCACTCAAGTATTCTGGCCATACTCAAATGACTTTCACTTTCACAGTTCTCTGAAGGATACTTAAAAGACCTTTGTTGAACTGAATCTGCTAGACACACAATATGGTAATAAGAAAAAATATTTTTTCAAGTTCTTTTCTCTGAAGAATAGCATATGTAGACTATATAGCTCTACTTGGTTTTATCTGTAACTATTACATGAGAAGGCAATGGCACTCCACTCCAGTACTCTTGCCTGGAAAATCCCATGGATGGAGGAGTCTGGCAGGCTGTAGTCTATGGGGTTGCTAAGAGTTGGACTCAACTGGGCGACTTCACTTTCACTTTTCAGTTTCATGCATTGGAGAAGGAAATGCAACCCACTCCAGTGTTCTTGCCTGGAGAATCCCAGGGACGGGGGAACCTGGTGGGCTGCCGTTTATGGGGTCGCACAGAGTCGGAAACGACTGAAGTGACTTAGCAGCAGCAGTGCATTACATGATAAGGATACTTTTTTTTTTTTCAAACACACAACTTTAAACTTGAATTTTTATTTATATATATAAAATGTGTATGTACAATACGTATTCCATCTCAATCATTACAAACTATTTTTAAGAGCTATGAGGTTCATTTACTTATTGAAGAACATTTGCTGAGTTTGCATGAAGTGTCAAATAACACTTTCAGGATCTGGGTACTCAGTGATGAATAAAAAAAATGTTTCTCTTTTATTTTGGGATTTGCATTCTAATGTAGGGCATCAATCTAGAAATAAATTCATGGAGTGTTAACTGGCTGTCATAAAATTGTAGCGGAGTGGTGCATGTATGACTGAATAATTAGTTAGGTGGACAATGAGGCCTCTCTGAGAGGCTACTTCTTTTTTCTTTTTAAATTTTTATTGGAGTATAGTTGATTTACAATGTTGTGTCAGTTTCTGCTGTACACCCTAGTGAATCTGTTATGCATAAACATATATCTACTGTTTTTTAGACTCTTTTCCCATGTAGACCATTATGGAGTATTGAGTAGAGTTTCTTGTGCTATAGAGTAGGTCCTTATTAGTTATCTATTCTACATACAGTTGTGTGTATATGTCAGTCCCAGTCTTCTAATTTATCCATCCCCACCTTTATTCCCTGGTAACCATGAATTTGTTTTCAACATCTATGATTCTACTTCTGTTTTGTAGATAAGTTCATTTGTACCCTTTTTTAGATTCCATATATTAGTGATATCATATGATACTAATCTTTCTCTTTCTTATTTACTTCACAGTATGACAATCTCTAGGTCCATCCATGTTTTTTCAAATGGCATTATTTCATTCTTTTTTATGACTAAAGAATACTCCATTGCATATGTGTACCACATCTTCTTTATAGGGCAATTCAGATTTAAAAAGTTAATTTTCTATGTAGAGGATTATGTCATCTGCAAACAGTGAGAGTTTTACTTCTTCTTTTCCCATCTGGATTCCTTTTATTTCTTTTTCTGCTCTGATTGCTATGGCCAAAACCATATTGAATAGTAGCGGTGAAAGTGGGTACTCTTGTCTTATTCATAACTTTAGGGGAAATGCTTTCAATCTTTCACCATTGAGGATAATGTTTGCTGTGGGTTTATCATATACAGCTTTTATTATGTTGAGGTATGTTCCTTCTATTCCTGCTTTCTGGAGAGGTTTTTTTTTTCTTTTTCTTTTTTTTTAATCATAAATGGATGTTGATTTTATCAAAGGCTTTCTTTGCATCTATTGAGATAATCATATGTCTTATATTTTTCAATTTGTTAATGTGGTAAATTACACTGATTGATTTGCAGATATTGAAGAATCCTTGCATCCCTGGGATAATGCCCACTTGGTCATGGTGTATGANTCTGTTCTTGCAATGATGGGGAAAAAGCCTTGGGGCTTCTAGTAAGAGCCCTCATTCCTAAGAAAAAAAGTGGCAGCCCCTTTCTTTTCGGAGATGCAGGGCTGGAAACGCTTCATCCAGCAGCCTGAAGGGGCGCTAGTCCAACCAGAAAGGCAGAGCAGAAAAAGGGACCTACGCTGCAACCTTGATGACATTGTTGACAGCTGAATCACGTCGAAGCTTGTTTGTCCTCAGAACTTCCAAATATGCAAGATAATAAATTTCCTGATTGCTTAAGCTGGGGAGTACAGAGGGAGGGATCCTGTCACTGTGATTACTGTCCATGGATAAGAGTGACTTAGAAGAATCATTAAATTCTGAATAGAACATAGTGTTTGGCTTTCAAAAATCTGTTATCAGATTAATGATGTGGTTCATACTTGGTGATGTCTAGAATCAAGGAAATACAGCATACTGGAAGTGCTGCTCAGAACGAGAAGGTGCATTTTTGGAAGGATGTCACTTCCTTCAAAATAATTTGTAAGTTTGTTTGGACACCAGCTGAAATGCAAATGGAATTTTCTTGAAACTTGACGTCATGATTTGGAAGTTCAGTTGAAAATAACAGAGATAAATAGCAAAGAAATATTTGAAAGTGAGATTCATTTACTACCCACTGATTGGGTATTAAAATGGACCACAACACTGAAAGGTTGAAAACAATGTGGTGTGGTAGAGAAACAGACATACAAATCAACAAAACAGAAAGTCCAGAGATAGACCCAAGTACATACAAAAATTAAATATGTGAAAGTAAGTCATCTCAAGGCAATGGTGTGAGGCACCTGGAGAAACACTGGGGGGAGGGGAAAACTATCCCCATACTTACACCACACATCAACATAAACATTTAAAGGCATAAAATGCAGGATACAGGGTGCTGCTTGGGGCTGGTGCACTGGGATGACCCAGGGAGATGGTATGGGGAAGGATGTGGGAGGGGGTTTCAGGATTGGGAACACGTGTACACCCATGGTGAATTCTTGTTGATGTATGGCAAAACCAATACAGTATTGTAAAGTGAAATTTATAAACAAAAAAAGGCATAAAATGAACTGATGAAATGAAAAGTAAATACATATTTATGTAATCTTGGTGAAGAAAAAAGCTTTATTACCATGGTACCAAAGGCAGAAACCATTAAGGGTAAAAGATTGATAAATTTAACTACACTAGTATTTAATGTAAAGAAAGCCGAGTGGTGAAGAATTGATGCTTTTGAACTGTGCGGTTGGAGAAGACACTTGAGAGACCCTGGACTCTCAGTCCATCCTAAAGGAAATCAGTCCTGAATATCCATTGGAAGAAATGATGTTGAAGCTGAAGCTCCGATACTTTGGCCACCTGAAGGGAAGAACTGACACATTTGAAAAGACCCTGATGCTGGGAAAGATTGAAGGCCTGAGGAGAAGGGGACGACAGAAGATGAGATGGTTAGATGGCATCACCGACTTGATGGACATAAGTTTGAGCAAGCTCCAGGAGATGGTGATGTACAGGGAAGCCTGGAGTGCTGCAGTCCATGTGATCGCAAAGAGTAAGACATGAATGAGTGACTGAACTGAACTGAATATTTAAAATCTCTTCATAGGGGAAAAGTCACCTTAACTAAAGTTGAACATTGCATAACAAACTGGAGGAAATATTTTCAACATAAACGGCAGTATATATATATACATAATGTCTGTACCAATCAATGAGAAAAAATAGAAGGGAGCAAAGAAAATTAGCATACAACTGACAAAAGGAAAAACATGTAAATAGGCAATAAATGACATTCAACTTCATAAATAATTAATGAGATGCACTGTAGGGCCAGGACCAGAAGTGGGATGCAGCAGGTGTAACTGATAAAGACATACTCTCTGTTCAAGCAGCATGATACCTCCAGACTGGCTAATAAAGAGCGGCTACCCAGAGTCCTTAGGTTCTCCACTCCACTAGCTGCCATGGCACCTGCTTCATACCCCCATGTCCAGCAACTAACGGGGTGTATAACACACTGAGGTACTCCAGTACCCTGTACCCGGTTAGGGCTGACATCTGTTCCCTGATATTCCCACCTCTGGTTATGACATACTGCGTAACTGAATCTGTAAACACATAAAAGTAACAACAACAATAATACCGGATGTTGGTTACAGTGTGGGGAAATGAACAGTCCCCTACTCTACCAGAGAAAGTAATTTGGCACAACTTTCTTGGAGGAGCAATACGCCACCATAATAAAAACCATAACATAGGTGTTCTCTTGACTCACTAACCTCACTTCTAAGAATATATCCTAGGGAAGTCGTATGAGAGTCGCATGAAAATATNGTCCCCTACTCTACCAGAGAAAGTAATTTGGCACAACTTTCTTGGAGGAGCAATACGCCACCATAATAAAAACCATAACATAGGTGTTCTCTTGACTCACTAACCTCACTTCTAAGAATATATCCTAGGGAAGTCGTATGAGAGTCGCATGAAAATATATTGCCAAGTGAAGATCAACTCAAGTGAAGAGGGGCTTCTCCAAACACTGAAGAAATATACATTAATATAATAGGCAGACACATTTTTCCACCATCAAATTCAAAATTTGGGGCAGAAGGCAGCTCATGGTATGAGAGTGGAGGGTACTAAGCACGAGAATCCTCTACACCCAAACTGCTGGTTGAAACAGAAATGCAAACAGGCTTGCCTGCAAGTCACGTGTGTGTGTGTGTGTGATGTCAGTTTAGTCGTGTCCGACTCTTTGCGACCCTATGGACTGTAGCCCACCAGGTTCCTCTGTCCATGGGATCTTCCAGGCAAAGACATAGACATTGTTTAAAATGCATATGCAGCTATTCCACTTCTAGAAAGTTATTCAGAAATTTTAACTATTAGGTTGTTTATCAAAATGATTATGATAGATGAAAGCTGGAAACTACATATATGTCCATGAAAAGGGAACTGGTTGAATAAATTATGATATCAGCTTTATGGCATTCTAAGAAGCCATTAAAATGATAAGTGATAAGAACATTGAATGACACAGACAAAATGTCCCAGCTGTTTTATTCAATGATGCTGTTTTATTTCATGTAATTTAAAATGACAGGATAGTACACACTGTACAATTCTACTTTCAAAAAAGAAATATTTCTTTACACATACAAACAAAATATTTAAATGAGTTTATTCATATGAAGCACTTGGAATAAAAACTGCCGTGTGGTAAGAAGTCAGAAAAGTCAATAAATGGTAGCCATTACTTTTTGATCCTCATATCCACCCTTTAAGGGAGCTACTATTATGACTCCCATTATACAG
>SJYV01039882.1:2519-23217 GCA_006410875.1 Neotragus pygmaeus | reverse complement strand
AAAAAAAAAAAAATTTCCATATCAAAACATGGCAGAATACTAATAGACTGAAGTAGAACAGCTTATTTTAAAGGAAAAAATGCTTTGTACTAGTAATTTTCCTGGAAATTCAAATATTTTATATGATATCTCTTAGGTTTATTAATTCTCACCAAAAACTTGAGATATATCCTTCAAATAAAAGTCACTCAAACATAATTGAATTCCCCTTAACAAGAGTAAAGTACTCTAAAAATAATCATAAACATGTTAGAGAAATAAAACATTAAATTTAAAAACATAAAAAAGTTAAAATTATCTTCATGAGTTAATAATGCTTCTGTTACAGAAGATCAAAACAAAATATTATCTTAATTTCAACTAAAATTTTTGCATCCTTTGTACAAAGATTTACTACTATTTTATGGAAGGAAGTGATTTTTGCATAGTGTTATCCTATGTCCATTTAAAATGGGTATATTAATGATACAAGGAGAGATATTTTCTTAATTTTAATATTTCTAAATATCTAAACACAGTTTCATTCATTTTATTTCTCCTTTGCCTATGTAGTCATTATCCTCCCTTATTTCCACTCTCTTCTTGAAAAACTGGTGACAATGGAAGGTCCAGAGCTAGAATTCTGTACGCAAGCTTGTTAAAACATGTTTTACTTGACTTATGGGTTCATCTGGTGCCTGAATAATTAAATCAGAGGTAATAGAATGTTTTCTAATTTTATTTTCTGGGCTCTAAAATCACTGCGGATGGTGATTGCAGCCATGAAATTAAAAGACGCTTGCTCCTTGGAAGAAAAGTTATGACCCACCTAGATAGTATATTCAAAAGCAGAGACATTACTTTGCCGACTAAGGTCTGTCTAGTCAAGGCTATGGTCTTTCCAGTGATCATATATGGATATGAGAGTCAGACTGTGAAGAAAGCTGAGTGCCAAAGAATTGATGCTTTTGCACTGTGGTGTTGGAGAAGACTCTTGAGAGTCCCTTGGACTGCAAGGAGATCCAACCAGTCCATTCTGAAGGAGATCAACCTAGGATTTCTTTGGAAGAAATGATGCTAAAGCTGAAACTCCAGTACGTTGGCCACCTCATGTGAAGAGTTGACTCATTTGAAAAATTCTGATGGTGGGAGGGATTGGGGGCAGGAGGAGAAGGGGATGACAGATGATGAGATGGTTGGATTACATCACGGACTCTATGGAGGTGAGTCTGAGTGAACTCCGGGAGTTGGTGATGGACAGGGAGGCTTGGCATACTATGATGATTCATGGGGTCGGAAAGAGTCGGACATGACTTAGCAACTGAACTGAATAGAGTGTTTAAGGTGAGAAAAGAAAGCAATCTGGCTAAAAATTTGCTGAGTGTTAATTAAATTAGCTAGAGAGCAAGGTCCAGTTAAATCAGACAATAGATATCAAAGCTGCCACACGTAAAGTATGTCTCATTTGGGGCTCTACATGGTGACAGAAATAGTTGTTTCATGAATTTTCATCTTAGTATTCATATGGACTATTTTGATAGAGATGCCTTATAAAAAGGCATTAGGGATAGGAAGAGGAAAATGATCAATTATTGCTTAATGGATGACAGTCGCAAGCATGCTAGGTAAAATTATATTTGAAATCATTTGGTCTGTTAGATTCATATAATAAGGCAAGGGAGGTACCCTTGAATCCATGATATGATAAGTATTTGCATTTGTGGAAAGTACATGTGAATGCAAATATGAAGCCTATGAAACAGCCCTCATTTATGTTCTGGTGGAAGAATAGATTTACTTTTTAGAAAAGCGTTGATGATGAAAAAAGTCCCTTTTGAAGCCTAGGGTGGAAAGCTAAAGGGTCCTCTGTGAAAAAGTAAGTGAAGTGAAACTCTTAGTTACTCAGTTGCTCAGTTGTGTCTAACTCTTTGCAACCCAATGGACTGTAGCCCTCTAGTCTCTTCTGTCCATGAAACTCTCCAGGGAAAAATACTGGAGTGGATTGCTATTTCCTTCTTCAGGGGTTCTTCTTGATTCAGGGACTGAATCCAGGTCTCCTGAACTGCAGGCAAATTGTATCATCTGAGTCAGTAGAGAAGTCTGAAAGGACTTTCTAGTGATAAACAAAGAATCACGAATATGGGGTCCCCTGATACTTCTAAAAGAAAGAGAGCACATAACCAGCAATTAAATCAGGACTGTGAGATTGTGTTATGACTTAAGTGAAAAGATGCCATAGTATCCAGGGCTTTTGAAAGGATGGGGGAACTATTAAGGAAGGAGCAGCTTGTGTGAGCAGAAGAAAAACAGTAGTATTGAGACAAGGTAAAGCTCATTCTATACAAAAGGTGGGGGAAACAGAGTCCCATTTGTAGGAGCAAGAGAGAAAATGCTGTGGATATGAATGTCAGTTTTGAGGGGAAAAGAGCAAAAGGAGTCTTCCTCCTTCTTTGGAGGAAGACTGATGTGGCCTTTAAGTGACTAGGCAACTTCAGATAAGGTTTATGGAGGTTGTGGAAGGGCCTGCTTAATATTTGACATTTGATAGGGAGAACAATTTTTTGTTTGCTTGTATCATCATATCAAGTTTTTTTGGTTTTTTTTGTTTTGTTGTTTTTTTTTAAGCAGGCTTTTATTTACAGGTGTTTCAGGTCCCTGAAATTCAAGGGCTCTTGAAACATGGAAGCTATGGGAGATTGTAAGAGTCCAAAAGTTATTTATGCAATTATAAATTATCCTTAATGTTTTGAAGTTTTGGAACATAATTAGTGTCATGGTGTTGACATATTGTCTGCTAAAAGGTGGAAAGAAGGCATCTAGTACCTGAGAGTTAACTATGAGAAAGTGGTATCAGATAGAGAAAGGAGCCAGGAAGGAAAAAGCCATCTCTGTCTCAGTGTCTCCTACAGTTCATGTTGAGAAGCTGCAGGACTTGCTCAGAGCAATCTGTGGATAAGGAGGAAGAAAAATTAGAAAAATCTCTCAAAAGAATGGAATACTTCCACTTCAGTCAGGGAGTTAATCTCCAGTTAAAAGAACCATGAACACTTCCATCCAGGAAGTTCTCTCTTGAATAGAAATGAGTCAGGAAGCATGCTGGCTCAATAGAAATAGTTAGGGATTAAATTCTTCCTCAGGGAATAATTCTACCAGGGGAGATTTTCAGTCAACTTTAAAGAGCCAGTGAAAGTCCTGTGCACTCAGAAAAGAACGTGATGAGGCAGAAAAGAATTAAAGGAACTCCCTGCATCTGGTGAAGCTATATCATTACAATTCACCAAAAAATTATCATGAGGCTACTAATTAACATAATACCAAGCAAATGATGAGCAGAGATAATTGGAGAATGTGACCTCTAGTGTGGATAACTCATATCATAGAAACTTGCTTTCATTTGTATGTTCATGAAATCGAGAAGAAGAAAACCCCGTTGCTTCCGTTATCCAGATAATTGCTTATTCTCTGCAATTTGAATAAACAGTTTACCAGTTAAGCATCATCACTAATGTGGAACAAGGAAGATCGCAATCTTTTGAGGTATTAAATAGGAAACAAACATATGTATCCTCTTTTTACTTTTAGTTGTGGAGACAAAAATAATTAGATTGTGTTTCAAGTCTCCAGAGACAAAGATTGTACGTTCTCAAAGGCATATGGTTGAAGTAATTTTTTATGCTGAATTTGTAAACAATACAATCTCTAAAAAAAAAAAAAAAAAACTGGACCAAGGAAATTGGATATAGTGTAACAACCAGAGAGGACCCAGAGGTGTTATTTACAGTATTTCTTAATATATAAAATATTCAAACATTTGGCAATGATCAAATATATTTGAAATTAATTTTGCTTGTATAAAAGACTAAACAACTACTTGGGTAAATCTGCTCTCAAAGTTTTATCTGCACAAAAATAAGCATCCACACAGAATTTTAAAGAAAATTCCCCAATCTTTTGAAACACATTTATATTTCATGTAGAAGTGTTTTTGTATGATTTTATCAAATTTTGAAAGGCAAGAATGTTATACAAGTTAAAATTCTCCTTATTTTGCACTCTAAAATTGTTATTCATAGAGATTAAACTGAATATTCACTATGATATCATATCTCAAGCCTTAGTGTAAAACAATATATGCTTTACATGATTAAGTGTTTTATTTCTAACAATTTTAACCAATAGACAATATCTAAAAAGCTTAAAACTAATCTAATGCTATGACCAACCTAGACAGCATATTAAGAAGCAGAGACATTACTTTAGCAACAAAGGCCAATCTAGTCAAAGCTATGTTTTTTCCAATAGTCATGTATGGATGCAAGAGTTGGACTATAAAGAAAGCTGAAAGCCAAATAATTGATGCTTTTGAACTGTGGTGTTAGAGAAGACTCTTGGAGACTGCAAGGAGATCCAATCAGTCCATCATAAAAGAAATCAGTCCTGAATATTCATTGGAAGGACTGATGCTGAAGCTGACACTCTGATACTTCGGCCAACTGATGAGAAGAACTGACTCACTAGAAAATACCCTGATGTTGGCAAAGATTGAAGGCAGAAGAAGGGGACAACAGAAGATAAAATGATTGGATGGCATCACCGACGCGATGGACCTGAGTTTGAGTAACTCTAGGAGTTGGTGATGTACAGGGAATACCAGCGTGTTGCAGTCCAAAAGGTCACAAAGAGTCAGACATGATCGTGTGACTGAATTGAACTGAATGGCATTTTTAAAACATTTAGTCTTTTAGTGCACTTTTAAATTAATGTGCTAGAAATTGCAATGATTATAACTTTAAATTTGTGTTGTAAAATAAAAATTAGAATAGCATAAATACATGAAAGTTCTCTCAATATCAGTAGAGTTCTTAATCAATTTTATTTTTGTCAGTTTGTTGCTATTGAGGATTGAAACAGAGAAGGTAAGGCAATGGTTTTAAAGATCAGGTTCCCAAAATTATGAACTTTAGCTTATCTCTTGATATAGTTGATCTCCTTTTTGAAGAGAGGTACTTCAAGCATAAGGAAAGTTTTATTTACATTTTGGAGGAAAAAAATAATTTAAAAAGCAAACAATGATAATACAAAATTTAATTGAAATCAAGCACAGATTGAAATATTTCTGTTTTAAGACACCAGTCCCAAGACAATGCATCTGAAACAAAAGAGGTGGGACTTTTTACACTATTTTTATGAAACATTATTTTCAGAGTAGCCAACAATGTTCATTTAAACTGCATTCTTTCAGGAAAAGATGATTTGGACATAGAATAGTTAAGGAGAGACATGGTATAATCACTCTCCAACACTGGAGTTAGCTGGATGTGTCTCTAGTAATAAGATGCCCTGCATTTCAAGAACAGCTTTGACATTTGGAGGACTTATGTGTAAAATGGAAATCATATGGCTTATAGCAGAAGAAATTTATATTATAAGGATGTAAGTTTCCTGAAATACTTTTAACCTATACGGTAGGGTTAATCTATACAGTAGGTTAACCTAACCTAACCTATAGAGTAGGAAATTGTGCAAACTGCATATAAACAGAACAGAACAAAATAATTAAAAAGTCTGCTAAGACACAATTAAAAAATTGAGCAAAACCCCATTTATCCTGGAACAACAATTAGTCTTCAATAGATGACATTTATCTCTAAGATTGTTTACTTTTAGTGTCAGATGACCTAAAACAAGCTGACTATCTAGGGATAGGATTCTCAATTGGTACTTAAGGCAGACTTAAGGTTGTCCTTGCACAGATCTGTTCATGTTTTGAGTCTAGTATTAGAATTGTATAAGAGATCTCATAGACAAGTTAGTCTGTGGCCCAGATAGCTTCCAGTGTAGATGATGCCTTCATGGTTTGATGTTCTTTAAATAAGGTGATAGATTAGACAACAGATGTAAGGATCAATTTCAGTATAGTGAAGAACTATCTATCCAAACATTAAATTGTGTTTTTCAAATTTGAGGCATTGACCATATTTTATATGGCAAATTTTTTAAAATTTTTATTTATTTATTTTTTTTTTTTTACTTTATTTTACTTTACAATACTCTATGGGCTTTGCCATACATAGACATGAATCCATCACAGATGTAAACGAGCTCCCAATCCTGAATCCCCCTCCCACCTCCCACCCCACAACGTCTCTCTGGATCATCCCCGTGCACCAGCCCCAAGCATCCTGCATCCTGCATTCTGCATAGAATATAGACCGGCGCCTCATTTCTTACATGATAGTATACATGCTTCAATGCCATTCTCCCAAGTCATCGCACCCTCTCCCTCTCCCTTAGAGGCCAAAAGTCCATTCCATATGACCCTGTATGTGAGACAACAAAAGAGACACAGACATATAGAACGGACTTTTGGCAAATTTTTTAAATGCAATTATTACCCACTTCCTTGCTTGGTTGTACCCTATATAGCATGTAACATGTATCATCTTCGGATATACAATATAACATTTATTTTGCACATTATCACACATGAAATAGAATATAACCTTCTTTAGATGAAGGATTTTTTTCTTGTCTTAATTGCTACATTGCTAGGCTCTAGACCAAAATCTGGAACAAGGCAGACACTTAGTGTCAAATGTCAAACAAAAGGGAGAGTGAGCATGAAGAACAGAAAAGAACCTCTCCAAAATCATTTTACTTTTCACCTCGGTATAATGTATCAAGAGTTTATGATCAGACACTAGTTTTTCTTGAATTTTTAGGTTAAAAGTGATCTATTTTGAAGAATGTTCAGGATATGCTGACATTAATTTTGACAATTGTTGATGTGTCAAGACCTTGCTCTTGATCTGTGGCTAGTTGATCTGTAAACTAGTCAATAAACTTGTTAGTTGCCAATTAACCACAATGCCTGTGAAATGTGTTCTGAGTTTTTAAAGGGTTATGGTCATTGTCTGTGGAAGTATTTAATGACATGACATAGTTATATACACTAACAAAGTTGCACCCGACAGATTTGGATCTTAGCTGGATCTGTAGCCCACAAAGTGTCATCTTTACCCTTTAAAATAATACCAGGAGTGATCAGCAAGTTCTAGGCAAGACAATTCACACATTCCTTTCAGTGCTTCTAGTATCAAAAGGGTTTATGCCTCAGGTAGTTCTTTATATCTGCCTTCATGGAGCTCATTTCATTAACTGCAAAGTGGGGTGTCAATTTCTGCTGGAAAACTGCACTTTCAGGTTATTTTAATGTTTAATTTACTGAGCTGTGTCTTCAAAGCACCTTTTTGCAGAGTACCTATCCATCACAGGTAATATCTATGTATCTCTAAAGTAGCATAGGTAGCTATTCTCTTTGCTTACTTAGTATATTTTACATAAGTCTGACTAATTCCCTTGGGAAATAGTTTCAGAGAGAGTAGTACAGAATCTTGGGTCTTATTGAGGGTGGAGGAGTCAGACAGAAATTTGGAAAGCTTCTGCTTCTTCTTGGTGTGCCTAGTTAACTTATGATGGGTCGGAGTGGGTTTCAATCAGAACGAAGTAGATTTCTCCTTTCCGTGAGGTCAGTGATTATGGTGTACAGGGAGAAAGGGAAGGCAAGAAAGTATCCTGTGGACTGTCAGGAGTCATCCTTGTTCCTCCTCAAGGATTCAAGTCTACGACCCAGTTTAAAAATAAAGGCGGTTGGGGAGAAAGGTAGATACCAATTTGTAGAAAATCATGTTGCCTCTCAGAACTTTGTTAGATCTCCTTCCCCTAGACGAGTTTGGCTCCCTCCTAAAAAAGGAAGGAAATATAGCAAAGCCCTGTTCCATCCAAACTCTTTTGCTAGGCTCATTTGCAATTGCCTCCTTAACTCAGAAATCTGCCTGTCTTTCTGCCTCTTGTCTAAATGGGTCTATTTAATTTGTTCCTTCTTTGCATTTTGCTTGAATTCCCCACCTGCTATACTCTGTGTCAGTAGTTTGAACTGAGTGTACATACACTTTAGGGTAATTTCAAGAGACATATTGGAAAACAGAATTTTAAGATAATAAGTCTCTAGATTCTCAGCTTTCATTTCTAGTTTTCTTTTTTTTTTCTGTACCTGATTTGATTGAAGAGCACGAACATGACAGATCAGTTGTATCAACCAATGTCTCCCAAACAAATTCAACTTTAAGATTCCATGAATAGTGTACATTTATTCAAATTTCCCTTATATTTCCTAGGAATGCACTGTTGAACACAACTTACTGGGCTTTTTCATGTATTTTTCCTTTATACTATTCCCTCTTTTTTTTTTAAATTTTATTTTACTTTACAATACTCTATTGGCTTTGCCATACATTGACATGAATCCACCACAGGTGTACACGAGCTCCCAATCCTGAATCCCCTTCCCACCTCCCACCCCACAACGTCTCTGTGGATCATCCCTGTGCACCAGCCCCAGGCATCCTGCATCCTGCATCGAACATAGGTGCCTCGTTTCTTACATGACATTTCTAATTTTCTTTTGTCGTCTCTCCTGAACTTGAACTGTTTCAGCATTCTCCTCTTGTCAGAGTATCATGCAGATTTTTTTCCCCCTTTGTCTTTCATAATCACACTTCTCTTATTCTACAAAAGAAATCATGTTTCTATTCATCCTAAGTCTCACTATCATGTGTTGCTATGGGTTGTTATTAAAATCTCAGGGTATTAAACAAAGGCAGAGTACAAAATTGAAATATTCTGTTTGTGAGTCATTATTAATCAAGGTATCTGAGCTTATTTTAGGGTTTCTTGCCTTTTCCTGTTTTATATATGTTGTGTTAAGGGCAAAATATGACACTATAAATGAACTATCCTCACTTGTTTCTGGATATTTGTATTTCAGGTATATTGCAAAATGGTGTAGCAAGAGTAAAGGAAAACTTTCCTCTTCTATCCATCAACCATTATTAAAGAATATAACACTTGTAAGAGAGCCCCATGATAGCACTGAATGCAACACTGCAAATAAACACCAAAGAGGTTCATAGTCTCTCTGCTTTATCCATGTTTAAAAAACAACTGGAAATAACATTTCTCTAGTAATAAGTGCATCCTTATTCATTCTTCATTTTTACCATTCCATATAGTAAGTCAGAACTTTGTGTAAACTTTCATTTGTCCATGCTTTTTCTAGGTTCTATTTGCATACTTTCCTTCTGTGAAATTGAAAAAAATAATTTTTTTTGCATATACTTCCTGCAGATCACCACTATAATTTATCTCTCACCCACTCAAACTGTATGTTTCTTTGTAGGAGGCCGCCGAAGCTTGAGATAGAAATGGATAAAGCCATCAAAATATACTTTAGGCACCCTTTCTACAGTATGCTTCTTCTGTTACCTCTTACAGAATAACCCTACTCCTTTTCCCTTGAGTTTTAGGAAGAAACACCTTCATTTATATTTCCAGCATTCCTAATTTCTTGAACATTGTCCATCTGTAATATCTTCTTTCTGCTTATACCTGTTCTGTGTGATGGTCAGTTTGATGGTTCTCAGCTTGGCATAGTACTCATAACACCCACTTAAACAAACAAAAACTTACGTAGGTGTTGTCATAAAGATACATTGCAAATGTGATTAACATCTACAATCAAGTGAATTTAAGTAATAGAGAGTATCCTCAATAATCTTGCAGATCTGATCCAATCTTCTGAAAGGCCTTAAGAGCAGAGTTTAGTTTTCTGGGAGAAAGAAATCTACTTCTTGACTACAGCATCCACTTATACCCTTACATTTCTAGTTCAAACGTCCCAGTGGCCTACCCTACAAATTTCATATTTGTATAGCTGCGCTCATAGGCATTTAAAGCAACCAAATCTATGTCAGTTTTCTAAGAGTGCCTTAACAAATTATACAAAATTGTGGCTCATGATAACAGAGATATGTCCTCTCATAGTTTGAAGGCCAGAACCAAGAGGTCAATGGGATGGCATATCACTTCAGAGGCTGTCAAGAAAATCTGTTCTTATTCTCCTCCAGCTCTGAAGGCTGCAGGCACCCTTTGGCCTTTGGCCACATTAGCCCATCCTCTGTCTCTGTCATCCTATTGCCACCTCCTCTTCCCTGTCTACTTTGTGTATCATCTCAAAATTCCCTCTGCTTCTCTCTTGTAAAAACACCTTTGACTGAATATACTGCCCATGGGGTGGGGATAATCCAAGATAAACTCCTCTGCTAAATATCTTTAATAAAGTCACATCCCTTGACATGTAAGTTAATATTCACTATTTTGCTATATAAGGCAATATTCAGTTTCTGGAAACTAGGATGCAAAAGATCGAGGAGGGGCAGAACTTTTTGCCTACCACAGTCTGTCATTTGACTCCATAACATTCCCATCTATCACACATGCAAAATATATTTACTCCACCCCAAGGATCCAAAGTCTCAAAATGAGCACAACATCTATTCAATCTTATAATGCCATCTAAACACCATCTATTTAAAAGTCTCAAATCTCAACATCTAAATCATCTAAAGTAGGTATGAGTGAAACTCTGCTTATTATTCATCTTCGGGAAAAAGTTCTCTCCTTTTCTAGCCCCATGAAACTAGAAAATAGATTATGTATTCTTGAAATACAATGGTGAATAGACCTGTTATAATAGTTACAGACATTTCTGTTTCAAAAGCAAAAAAGAAAGGCAGAGAGGAGTTACAAGTTCCAACCAGTTTCAAAAATGCAGCAGATAAATTCACTAGGCTCCCAGGCCTGGGAATAGTCCAGTGTGTCTTGCAGCTCTGCCCTCTTGTCCTGTGACTCGATTCTCTCAGCCTGTAGCTCACCCCTCTAGATCCAGTGTTCTGTCCTTAGAGTCTTCCATACTGCCTTTGGAGTGGTACTGTAGTGCAGTGCTGTGCTTAGTCAGTCATGTCTCCTTGTGACCCACTGGACTGTAGCCTGCCAGGGTCCTTTGTCTATGAAATGTTCCAGACAGGGCCACTGGAGTGGGTATCTCCTCTCCAGGGAATCTTCACCCCCCAGGGATTGAACCTGAGTTTCCTGCATTGCAGGTAGATATCTGAGCCACCAGGAGAGCCCAAGTTTTTACCATACACAGCAATAATAAACCAGGCTGCTTTGTAATTGTTGGCTGGAAATTGTCTCAGTTAAACATTTAAGTTCATCACTTACAAGTTCTGCTTTCCCTACAAATAGAGGACACAATTCAAGTTTTCTACCTCCATACGACAAGGACCACCTTTTCTTCCATTTCCAATATCATGTTTCTCATTTCCTTTTGAGCTTCTACCAAATACCAAAAGAGACTTTCCATTCATATTTTAGCAACATTTTGTTTATGACTGTACAAACATCCCCTTAGATGATAGACATTAATGGACAATATTCTTCACTTCTTTTTGATCCCTGACCTCTTATCTAATTCCAAAGCCACTTCCATATTTTCAGGTATTTGTCATACAGTAGCAACACACTTCTGGTACCAAAATCTGAATCAGTTTCCCAGACCTGCTATTAAAAAAAAAATCACTACCATTAAGCAGGTTAACATAACAAGAATATGGTTTCTCTAAGTTCTGAAGATCAGAAGTGCAAAATCACCATGTAAGCAGGCCTGCACTCTGTCATCAGGCTCTAGGGGAGGTTCCATTCCTCACTTCTACCGGTTTGAGTTGACCTCATGTCCTCTGTTTTCCTGGTCCCTCTGTAATCTAGTCTTCTATGTGTCTTTTCTTTCTTTGACATAATGGAATACATGTTTATTTTCATTGACTTTAGCTGGTACAACAAAAAGTAAATTAGTTTAAAGATTAAATTTTGTATTTATTATATCCTGAACTTTCTTTTTCTTCCCCCACTTTTTTTTTTTAATTGGAGGATATTTGCCTTTTGGTTGAGCTGGGCCCTTGTTGCTGTGGTTGGACTTTCTCTGGTTGTAGTGAGAAGGAGCTACTCTTTGCTGTGGTGCATGCACTTCTCACTGCAGTGCATTTTCTTATTGCAGAGCAGAGGCTCTAGGCGTGAGGGCTCAGTAGTCATGGGACATGGGCTTTGTTGCCATAAGTCATGTAGAATCTTCCCAGATCAGAGACTGAACCCATGTCCACTACACTGGCAGGCAGAATTTTATATACTGTACCACCAGGGAAGTCCATGTCTTCTCTTTTGTGTAATGATTCTAAAATCCCTTGTGCTTCTCTCTTATAAGGACACATATGAATACATTAAGTTCCCACCCAGATAATCCAGGATAAACTCTTTGTCTAAAGAGTCTTAAGTTTATAGCATCATTTGTGTATGAGTGAGTGAGTGAGTGAAGTCGCTCCGTCGTGTCCGACTCTTTGTGATGCCATGAACTGTAGCCTACCAGGCTCCTCCATCCATGGGATGTTCCAGGCAAGAATACTGGAGTGGGTTGACATTTCCTTCTCCAGGCGATCTTCCCAACCCACGGATTGAAACCTAGGTCTCCCACATTGCAGGCAGGTGCTTTACCTGCCTTACCATCTGAGCCACATCTTCATTCGTGTATACTATACGGCAATGTTCACTTCAAAAGATGGACTTTCAATTAAATGGACTCCTTTATCAAAAAAGAAACATTTTCCTGATTAATTGTCTTGTTTCAAAAGGAAAGTTACTTGTTTGTACTAATTCTCTTGAGCTTTCATTTGAACCATGAAAAAAAAAGTAGTTTCTCAAAGGAAAAAAAAAATGCCTGGCAATGACACTAAAATTTCATATCTTACATTTTATTTCCATTTGAAAGATTTTAAAAAATGAAGGATTTTGGAGACATTGTATGTTTATTTTTCCCTTGATTGTCTCTCATCGTTCCACAACTCAGCAATGTATTACTTCTAGATCACTTAATTGTTGTGTTCAACTATACATATACAATCTTAACTGTGACATTTTTAAAAATATTTTTTTCTGAAGGTGAAGACAAAATTACTTCTTCATAGCAAGGAATGATCATATATTTATTGTTTTTCTTAAAATCACATTTGCCTTTTTATCCCAGGAAATATTTTGAAAAATATTTGAATATAATTTTAACAAAACCATACAAAAAAATCTATAGAATATTGCAAAATAATTAAATGTTGAAAGTAAGATGAGATAAAAATTAAAATGACATATCAATTGCATGTCCAAAAATAGTTTGAAGCAGTTTTATTTGCAAGTCAAAAACCTTACACACTTGCTTTAAAATTGTTAAATATGACTATATATAAACATTACTTTCATTAGTCAGTTGTTCACAAACAGGGAAATAAATTTATAAAACATAGTATATCTGTGTTTTGTTATATTTCCTACATCTGTTTATCATGAGCTGTTTCTTTTTTCTATTGCTTGAATGATTTAAAAGTAATTTAGTTAAGTTTTTTTTCTTCCTAGACTCACACCAGTGGTTTTACTTCCTTGGATATTGTCTAAAATAACCCTAGATGATATAAAACATCTAAAAGATAAATGCTTATTTTTATGTCAAATATAAAACGTGGTATAAAATTTGTAAATTAGCTTTGCATGNTTTTTTCTTCCTAGACTCACACCAGTGGTTTTACTTCCTTGGATATTGTCTAAAATAACCCTAGATGATATAAAACATCTAAAAGATAAATGCTTATTTTTATGTCAAATATAAAACGTGGTATAAAATTTGTAAATTAGCTTTGCATGTTTTCAGTGATCTTCAAAGTGCATGATCTGAATCAAGATCTTACATTTGTATGCTTGAAAATAACTTGAAATCATACTCATTTCTGACACAGCAGGTTTTTGATAGCTCTGTAAAACAGAAGATCATTACTTCAGGCAAGGTGACAAGGATAATCACTTCCTATAATTAATGTTTAATACTTGAATGCCAGGGAGGAATCATTATGTCCTTGGTCCAAAAATTTTAACCACACTACATCATCTGCCCTCCAGGAAATATTGGTGAGAATAACTAGAATGACTATAGTTCAAAGAAACTGTATTAGATTTTTGTCAGCTTTTGAAAATGTTGTAATTCAAAGTAATATTTGAACTGCTAACATGCAATGCAGAGTTTATAGCTTTCTTACAGTACTAACTCTGTTTGGAAGTCTAGAAATCTGATGAAGCCATTTTATCTGCACTTTTTGTCAAATAAAGTGATATCTCATGAAGAAGAAGTTAGAATCTGTCATGTTCTTGCTTAAAAACTAGGTTGAAAAATATGTGTTTTTGTTTTCCTTTAAGTCCATGTTCTTGTTATAACTGGAGATTTTTGGACTGAAATGAGGTAATTTAAATCAATATAAGTTATTAATAAAGATTAAAATAAGGATGCTTCCCTGCATGATATGAACTTGGGTTTGCTTCTTCAACAAATATGATAGACTCTGTCTATGTGTGATAGCAATATAACTTGCTGCATTTATATAAATCCTGCTCTCTCCACACACTTGTTGCATCTTTGTCTTATTATGTAAATGTGCTCAAACAAGTGGAATATGTATTTTATTTTCTACCATATTTAACACTTTCTTTCTTCTCTTTCTAATATTTTCAAATACATAAAATCACTGTATTTTATGTATGGTCTGATCATGTCTTTACAGTTAAAACCTTGCAGTTCTAATTGAAAAATTTTATTGCAGATAAGGATTTTTGGAAATATTATCAGATCTTTTAGAACTATATTATTTTCATTATTTTTTCGGCTTACTAAAGCCCATCTCCAGGAAATTTTCCTCCTAAAAGCTATTTTAAATATCTAGCATTTGTGTCCCATATTTACACTAAGTGAGCCAAACTATTGGTGAAGGTAGATTGTGGGTTCAGAGTAAGTCTAACTGTGAAACTGAGAAGTGATAAGTCCACAGAAAATTGAACATAAACAATGCAGATAACAGTTAACAGCGTTTCATGTGGAGGGGAGCCAATTCAAAGCCTAGAGAGCTGCTTTCTTGGGGTGAGTGGAAGACCAGTGTATCTATCATTGGAAGAGCAGAGTGAAGCATCAATGAGATTATTGGTGCACTCCTGGGTGCTCGTACTGAGTCACTTTAGGTGTGTCTGACTCTCTGCCACGCTATGGACAATAGTCTGTCAGGTTCCTCTGTCCATGGGATTCTTCCACGCAAGAATACTAGAGTGGGTTGCCAGACCCTCCTCCAGGGGATCTTCCAGACCCAGGGATCAGTGTCTCCCGCTACTCCTGCATTGACAGGTGAATTCTTTATCATTGAAGTACCAGGTAACCCCAAGATTGGTGGTGGATGATGTCAAAGAGGACAGTTCTTGTAAGGACTTGGAGGACCACATGAGGAGATAGATTATCTTGTAAACAAAAATTCCCCATGGGATTTGACACCTTTGATGCAGGTCTGATTGGCTGATGGAAAACATACCACTACCTCATTTCTAAATAAACTTTCTATTAGAATGAAAGAAGGAATGCACATATTAGAAAATCCCTAAAGAAGCACCAGCACTAGAAAAGGACCAAAACAACACTTTAGTCATACAAATATCTTGGAAAATATTCATTAGATGTGATCAACTTGACTCTGAAAACTGTTAATAACAAGAAATGCATAAGCTTCTTCAGCAAAATAAAAGATCTCAGAAAAGACAAGGAGGTTCTTGCTTTGTTAGTTTAGTTTGAGTTAAAGGTGGATGGCAGAATGATGATAAAATCCAATAAAGGCTCAGTTGTCTTGGAAGAGCTAATGCCTGTCTGTAACTCCAGGGTAAAGCCAGTTCCAGTTCACTGCAGCAGGAATGATTACAGTGTGTGGCTCAAACTGCATCTTCTAGGTGCCCAGCTTCTGTTTTGTTGATACATGTTCAGGGTGTGTGGGTCTTACTCAAATCTAGTAAAGCAAAATTAATGAATAGTGCTCCACATAAGACCTGTGCAACAGCACTGTATAGTCTACAATAGCAAAAGTAAATATTCCATATTTACTTTTAATATACTAATATAATGTATAATTATACTAATATAATTAGTATACTTTTAGTATACTAATATTGTATAATAGTATACAATATTACAATAGTATACAATATATACAATTAGTATACAATATTACAATTAGTATACAATATATACAATATTGTATTGTATAGTATACAATAGCAAAAGTAAATATTCCATATTTACTTTTAATATACTAATATAATGTATAAGTATACTAATATAATTAGTATACTTTTAGTATACTAATATACTAATAATATGCGTATACTTAGATACATATAATACAAATCTATTTAAAATATATATGTATTGATATTGATAACTTTATTATCACCAAAACATGTACATGTTTTTCAAATGTCAATAGAACATATTTAGCAATTGTCTTCTAATTGGGCATTAAAAATAAGCCAACTCAATATAAAATGCCATTTTAACCAATAAATATATAAAATATTTTATATATTCTCATACAACATAAAAATACAATATGAATGAGATAAATGATAATTAAATTATACTCAACACAAAATCTCCACATCTTGGTAATTTCACAAATTCAATAGAAATAAACTACAATATGAATACTAGGTTAGAAAAATCTGTGGAATATACATATATATGTAAGAATAGAACACAATATAAATAAATTTAAATAAATAATCTTTTGGTTCTAGAAGATATAAAGTATGACGAAACATAGTAGTAGAGTAAAATATTTAACAAATCTAAGGGTAATTATTTCCTAAGTTAAAAACAATATGAAGACAGAGATGAAAATGTGCAGCAGAAAGGAGTGGAGGGTGGCTCTAGTGATGATGTTATAGTTTTCTAGAGGGTATGGATGGAAGATAAAGTTTGATAGCACTCTACTTACAATTTTTTTGCTTTAAATCTCATTAACAATAATTTTTCTCTTATTAAAGACAAATTGTTCTCCACAGATATGTTAAAATAGACTCTGTAAAATTACATTACACACATTCTGAATGTCTTCGTCTGTATACTGATTAAAATATAAATAATCAACCGAAAGGAAAATGAAGTAACCTGCCTTTAGTACTTTTTTTTTTCCTTTTCTTGATGAGCAACATGTGATTCATCATGTAAAAATTTACTCATTAATAGTTTCAACTAATTGAATTAAAACTATTTATAAGATATAGCACTTTTGTGTAAAATATTATAAAAAAGAGGGCTTCTTAAATTTTAATTCTACTTTGGATTTTTTAAAATTAAATATACATTATCTTTGAAATCTAAAGTTTATGGTCATGAAAACTGCACCTGGATCTTCTCTATTCACCAGCTCTTAGAAGTCAGTTTACGATCCACAGATTCATGTAGTACATCATACAGCATCACATAGCACATGTGTTAATCATGTCCTAGCCATGAAATTAAATGAATCCTTGGAAGAAAAGCTATGACCAACCTAGACAGCATATTAAAAAGCAGAGGCTTTACTTTGCTGACAAAAGTCCGTCTAGTCTTTTTTTGCCTATGGTTTTTCCATATGATGTGAGCATTGGGCCATAATGTAAACTGAGCACCAAAGAATTGATACTTTTGAACTGTGGTGTTGGAGAAGACTCTTGAGAGGCCCTTGGACTTCAAAATCAAACCAGTCAATCCTAAAGGAAATCAGTCCTGAATATGCATGTAAGGATTGATGCTGAAGCTGAAACTCCAATACTTTGGCCACCTGATGTGAATAACTGACTCATTGGAAAAGATTCTGATGCTGGGAAATATTGAGGACAGGAGGAGAAGGGAATCACACAGTATGAGATAGTTGGATGGCATCACAGACTCAATGGAAATAAGTTTGAGCAAGCTCTGAGAGTTGGTGATGAATAGGGAAACTTGGGGTGCTGCAGTCCATGGGGTCGCAAAGAGTCAGCCATGACTGAGCAACTGAACTGCCTGACTGAAGCATTTGGCATATAGAGTTGACCCCTTTTTCTATGAAGTTTCAAGACGCCAGTGGATACCTGAAACCACATTTAGTATGGAAACTTATATATAGTGTTTTTTTTTCTTGTACTTATATAACTACAAGAAAGTTTAATTTATAAATTAGGAACAGTAAAAGATGAACAACAAAAATCCATAATAAATTAGAGCAATTATGCCAATATACTGTGAGATAAAAGCTTTGTGAATGTGGTCTCTTTATCTCTCTCTTAAAATATTTTATTGTACTTAATTCACCCTACTTGTGATGGTGTGAGATGGTAAAACACTTACATGATGAGAAGATGTTAGGTGAATGATGTAGGCATTATGAGGTAGCATTAGGCTACTACAGACCTTCTGATCACACACCAGAAGAACCATTTGCTTCATGTGATCTTGAATCGTTGAGCCAGGACATTGTTGATGGTTGAGGACCCCAGGAAAGACAGAGTAGACAGCATCAGATGCCATCACATTACTTAGAATGGTGCACAATTCAAAATTCATGAATTGTCTATTTCTAGAATTTTCAATTTAATACTTTTCAGACTGGTAACTAAAATCATAGAAATTTAAATGGCAAATAAAGAGAGACCACAGCAAACTGGTGAAAAAACAAAAATGATGTCTGTCTTGTTTCTAAATTTTTCTCTTGCTTAAAAATGACAGAAATGCTGAAGATAATCTGGGCTGACAATTTCCTGGCAGGTGGGGAAAAAAAAAAAAAAAGGCACAGGATCATGTTGGCTAGTTAAGATGGGCCATCAGTCCACTGTAGCTGAGGATGTGTTTCAGGAGTTGAGGTATATATGTATTGGGCTTCCCTGGTGGCTCACTGGTAAAGAATCTGCCTGCCAAGTAGCAAACTCAGGTTTGAAACCTGGGTTGGGAATATGCCCTGGAGGAGGAAATGACAACCCACTCCAGTAATCTTGCTGGTCATGCACAGAGGAGCCTGGCAGGGCTCCATGGGATCCCAAAGAATCAGACATGACTGAGAGACCAAACAAACAACAAGCTCTACTTTGTACTGGGCATAACCAAAAGGAGGAGACTGAACTCCTATAGGAGTCTCCTATAGGAGACTATAAATGGAGGAAGCCAAGAGGAATAGATAGGAAGTATGAGGAGGACTCCTTTGGTAGTATCTGACTATTAAAAGATCTGCCAGAGACCTGGGTTTAATCCCTGGGTTAGGAAGATGCCCTGAAGAAGGGAAAGGCTACCCACTCCAGTATTCTGACCTGGAGAATTCCATAGACTGTATAGTCCATGGGGTCACAAAGAGTCGGACTGGAATGAGCAATTTCACATTCACTTTCACTTGATCATGTAGGACATGGAGCGATCTTAATAAAGACCAGACTTATGTGTTGGACTTGAGCCATTTGATTGGTTGTGGTGAGTTGGTACCTGGGAGAAGAAAGCTGAGTTTCATTTAAATTAAATTTGGGGTACTAATCCAAATCTGAATCCTTAGATTATTAATACAGCTGATAGAATCAAATAAATATTACTTTGTGCTTTTAATCAAGAAAAAGTGCAATCAATTTTATGTGGTTATATTCAATAGAATTATATTTTTGAATCTTATGAAAATAAAATCTGTTTAAATTTTTTGTTCAGGTAGTTCTTTTTCATCTATTATTTGAAGTTGATAATTATTGAAAATATCATGAAGACCTGATTCTGAAAATGAGTCACATATGAAACAATGGTAGAAAACTATCCCTACAAACAGTAGTACAATATGAGTCATTTCTCTTGGTAGTTCTTATAAAATCTATTCAAAGGACACTGTTGCAAAGTAAAGCTTCAATCATTCTGTATTACTGCTCTCATTTCAACTAAGAACAAAAGTAGTGAGTATTGTATTTTTATGATCTTATACCCCTTTTTTATGTGTTTACAAATCTATTATAAAGTGACTATAGAAATTGTCAAACACTTCAATGTGAAATTCAGACTTTTTATTTTATGATCCAGAAGAGATCAAAAAGAGTATGTTTATCCTCTCAAAATTGAAAGCATTGCCCTAAATTGTTGTGCATAATAACAGTTGGTATTTTTGAGAGTTCTTTAAAGTCCCAAGAGGATAATCATTATCATTTTTTTAACTTTTTTACATTTTTAAAAAGGATATTTTGTAATAAGTAAACTTAGTTGTATGTTAAAAATTACCTCCACTCATGTATGTTCAGGGAAGGCATAAATCACTTGATATGAAACATATGAAATAAAAAACAAGAGGTCATGCTATTTAAAAGCATAAAAAATTACTGTAAATGTGAAATATAAGCCGTCAATATGTTTATGAGAACTTTTATTTTTGCTTTGTACATTTAAAAATAATGCAACATCTCACTTTTAAAGGACTCAAACTTCAGGTGCAGCCTATATTACCATATTTAATGTAAAATGCAAATTTCTATTTAAATAACTTTATTCCTATTTGACTAAAATTTTAATTATAAAAAGATGATTTCTTTCTTCACATGCATTTAAAAAATAAAATGAAAAAGCTAGTACAAAATTTTTTCAGCTCTAAAATATTTTTAGATATATTTTTATAATAAAATAAAATTTTTATATTAGCTTTATTATTTTTAATTACCTCCATTACTGACAGAGAATTCTGTCAATAAAGAGAGGCTAGAAAATAAAAACAATCAAGAAACTATTTTAGCAGCTAGCATCACTGCTATATAATTATATATATATATATATATATATATAGAGAGAGAGAGAGAATATTTATAGACACATATAGACCTTTTTGCTGTCACAAAATCAAGTTGTAAAACATTTGTTCTTAAGTAATTTGTCTTTGATTTAATATATATATAT
>SJYV01039880.1:0-36756 GCA_006410875.1 Neotragus pygmaeus | reverse complement strand
GGGGGGGGGGGGGCTGTGCTGTGTGGCATGCGGGATCTTAGTTCCCTGACCAGGGATTGAATCCAAGACCCTGCATTGGAATCACAGAGTCTTAACCAGTGGACCACTAGAGAAGTTCCACAGGCGAACTGCTCTTAAAGAACTCAGACTTTGATTTCAGACAGACCTGCATTCAAAATCTGATTCTGTCTCTTACTAACAAGGTGAACTCAAGCTACCTGATTAACCACCCTGAGCCTCAGTTTCCTCATCTACAAAATGGAGACAACAGTTACCTCAAAGGAGTTCTAAAGATAGTACCAGCAATATGGTAGTTACGCTGTACTGTCTGACCATGTTATAATGACGATGGTGGGTGATGATGTAACAGCTTCAGCTTCTGTGCATGAGCAATGTAATAAAACAGACACCACCAGAAAACAGTTAAGAATTTCCAAAGTCTTCCTCACACCACCCATGCTAGAGATGCTCTAGTTGGTGGCTGGAATTTCTCTAGTAAAAGAGAAGGCTGGCAGTGCTGCAGGAATAGACAGATGAATCATAATGTTTGCAGACATCCTCAATGAAAGCAAAAAGATCAGCTGAAAAGATACATAAAAGAGTTCACTGCGTCCTTTTGTTAACCACTCAAAAAGAATATAGTTCAGTTGGTAATGAATCTGCCTGAAATGCAGGAGATCCAGTTTGTTTCCTGGGTTGGGAAGATTCCCTGGAGAAGGAATTGGCAACCCACTCTAGTATTCTTGCCTTGAGAATCCCAGGGACAGAGGAGCCTGGCAGTCTAGTCCATGGAGTTGCAAGGGTTGGACAACCTAAGACTAAACCACCATACTGCAAAAAAAAAAAAAGATGATGTTTTGATCATCAGTGTTTCTGTGGAAACTTCTGACAAAATTAACATTCCAACTTAGGCCAAATCTAGAGTCATCTTAATGGAAATTGCCGCCTTCCCCCTGCCCCCTGCCCCAACTTTTTTGCCAATATATTTGCTCCCAGAAGCTCATGTCCGTGGAGAAAGATTCTACTACACAGGAGCAGTTTAAGCACATTTTGGAAGCATGGACCTTTGTGACAATATCAAGTTAAAGCCATGCCTTTACTCAGGATACAGGACTTAGCTCGGAAGAAAAGTGAGTCAGAGCAGCAACAGCTGAAAACCAGGACCATTTCTTAAAGATGTCACCTCTAATTTGCTGTGTGACTCAAACCAGGGCTCTGTAACAACCTAGAGGGGTGGAAGGTGGAAGGGAGGTTCAGAGGGAGAGGACTTATATGTGCCTATGGCTGACTCATGTCGACGGGTGGCAGAATCCAATGCAATATTGTAAAGCAATTGTTCTTCAACTAAAGATAATTTTTTTTTAAAAAGGTGGCCTCTAAGGTAAATGACACTGTATTTCTTCTCCACACACAGGCAAAATCGTTTTAAAATAAAGATGCAAGCTGGCACTTAAATTGAAAAGAGGTCATGAGAAGGCAAGGAGACAGAATGAGAAGGAAGGGCCACCACTTACTTTTGGGGACTTCAGTGAGGGAGAATGGTGGTGACCCTAGGATATTTCAACAGAAAAGCCACTCGACTCTGAATCCAAAGATCCAGATATGAGTCCTGATTCCTTCACTTGAGAGCTGAGAGATCTTGAGATACTGACTCATCTCTCAGGACCTCTGTTCCTCATCTCAAAAATGGAGATGAAAATACATCACTGACCTCACTGGAAAGTCAGTGAGTGAGATGGGAAACAAAGTGAAAGTGAAAGTCGCTCAGTCGTGTCCGACTCCTGGCAACCCCATGGACTATGCAGTCCACGGAATTCTCCAGGCCAGAATACTGAGTGGGTAGCCTGTCCCTTCTCCAGGGGACCTTCCCAACCCAGGGATCAGCCCAGGTCTCCCACATGGCAGGCGATTCTTTACCAGCTGAGCCAAAAGGGAAGCCCATGAGGAACAAAAGCACCTTGTAAATGAAACAGCCACATCAATTCTATTTTATTTTTATTTATGCCACACTGAATGGCAAGGAGAATCTTAGTTCCCCGACCAGGAATTGAACCTGAACCCACTGTAGTAGAAGAGCGGTCTTAACCACTGGACCACCAGGGAAGCTCTATTCATTTTAAAGCAATTGTTTTGGACCCAGCTGATTTTGTGAAGTATGCAAAAAGAGAAGCAAAATGGATCAGAATACTAACAATGGTATTTATAATGTTGTGTTTAGGGCAACAACTTTGCTTGAATTCTTATTTATACTTCTCTTTATACCTCATTATCTTGACAACCTTTTCACAATGAGAGTGTATTAAATTTGCAATCAGAGAAGGTTACATTAACTAGTTAATATATGTGTGGCTTAGAGATAACATACTATGTAGGGAAACCATAAAAGAATATGGAAGAGTGTTACACATTGACATCAAGACAAGGTTACATTGGGCTAAGAAAAGAGTCAGGATGGAGAATGCATGGAGGCTCCATCTATATTGGTAAAGGTCAAATTCTTAAGCAGAATCGTGGGTACACAGGTATTTTTTTAAATGATTTGTGCATTTTATAGGTTTTAAATATTTCATTATAATTTTTAAAACAAAGTATCAGTGCTGGGTACAAAGGATTATGCACAATGAAGCTTATTAAAGGGTTATTTGCAATAGTCAGAATATTTTAAACTGGGGCACTTCACCAGTAGTCCAGTGGCTAACACTGTGCTTTTACTTACAGGGGCATGGGTGCCAACCTGGGCAGGGAACTAAGATCCCACATGCTGCTCGCTTGGGCCAAATATGTATGCTAAGTGTCCAACAACAGAAAACTGGTTTAATAAATCATGGCACAGTAAAAAAGGGAGGATAACATCAATATTGTTGTGAGCGTTCTACGAACGCTAAATCACCTCATTTAGCTTAAGGAGCTGCTGCCTCTACCATTGAGAGTGGAAGATGATAGAAAGCTCGCACCTGATTGAAAATGTGATTCCTCTTCATTTTCTCCAGTACTGTATTAAGCCTATGATAGGTCTACATGTATTCACCAGATGAGTGAGTTAGAAATGTTCAGTCAGTATTGCACATCATCCCATAATATGTAAGAATATTTAACACTTAAACAAAGAGAGATGAAGGAAAAATCTGAAAGGCCCAAGCGAGGTCACCACTATCAAGATCTGCAAAACTTAGCCTTTCTTTAGTACACTTGCCTCTTTACTTTCCAGATGAGAAGGTTTGATTTGGGTTGACTTTCTGTTTCCTTCCTCTTATCAAGTTGTGAAAGTAAGGGAACAGTTTCTCACTTATTTCACTAGCTCATATGACTGATATTATATTGTAATGGACCTTGCCAAGGATTTGATATTTCTGTTTACCTGCTTCTATACATCTTATCTAAGAATCCTAAGGAATGTAACTTTCAAGTCAATGATTAAATACAACTGGCTTTTTGCTCTGTTCTCAAGTGGTTAAACCATGATCTTGCAGCTCAAGGTAAGTGTTTTCCATTCTAAGACATCAAAAATAACATTTTATAAATGTGCTATGTTGCTGATGCAGACATGGCTGCCAGCCACTAGGTGTCGCAATGGTGAATTACAGACTCCTCTCAGAGGGACTTCCCTGGTGGCTCAGACAGTAAAGCGTCTGCCTACAATGCGGGAGACTGGGTTCAATCCCTGGGTCGGGAAGATCTCCTGGAGAAAGAAATGGCAACCCACTACAGTATTCTTGCCTGGAAAATCCCATGGATGGAGGAGCCTGGTAGGCTACAGTCCATGAGTCGCAAAAAGTCGGACACGACTGAGCGACTTGATTTCACTCAGAGGGTTGCCAGGACAGATCTTTAAGCAGAAAAATGAGCTGCGTTTGTTCTCAGCCCCTCAAGACCTCTGCTTCTGCTCTGTTCATTAAACAGATTAGTGATCTCTCCCCAACTTTCAGGAAATGGTCCCACAGAGTTTTGTGTGAATATGAAAACACAGATGGCTTCACCAGGACTATTTGGCATCCCTCTAACCTGAGGCTGACATTTTTATCGTAGGGGTTCCCCACTCCACTTATCAATGGAAAACACTTAATATATTCTTTCAATTCTTTTCTTTCTTCCCTTGTTGCTAATATTTCCTTGGCTTACTTCCACCCTGTGACCCCTGGTTTCATAACCAGGGGTTATGAACCTGATGCAGTTTAGGGAACACTTCCTAAGTTTTCCCGCAGAACCTCTGCAGAGCTGCTGGGGGGAAGCCATTTGTGCTGACGCTAAAGTAGACATTTCTCTGTGGTGCAGAAGGCGGCTGAGGGAGGTACAGGGCCTTGACCTGGAAACAATTCAGAAATTGTGTGTAAGGGACCACCGTAATAAAAGGCATATCCAAAAAAGAGGAAAATGTGACCAGGAGAATATCCTATAAGAAATAAAATAAATTAAAATAAGATCTAATCAACTCTATTATACATGCTTCCCTTTTGTGCTATGCGTGTATGTCAGGGAAGCTGCTGGGACCATCTGTTAAATGTTTATTTCCATTAGTACTTCTGAGGTGCCAAAAATCCTGTAATGGAAAGAAGAAAATAGCCTTTAAGATTGTTGGAAAATGATCAAGAAAAAGCCAGAAGCCGAGTTCAGGCTCAAGTTCTGTCTTCCTTTTTTATACCAGAAAGTTCTAGAAACAGGCAAGTTCACCTTCTCAGGGAATGACTACCTAGATAGATTGTTGATACCACTTCTTTACGGCAGAAGGAAGGGGACTCTTGGGAGGAAGACAACTTGTCATTTGTCAATACTTCTTTGAAAGGGCAGAGGAAATAGAGCAAAGACAGGAAACAAAGCTTCTACTTTCCTTCTTAGCTCTTTTGGAAAAAAAGTTTTCAGAGGAAGGATGAAATTGTCAGCCAAAATAAAGTACAAATGCTTGTCTGTACAATTTGATTATTCACGCTTTCCTTGCCCACAGTTAGTCTGGATAATCAAATACTGAGTGACCCAGAAAGGCTGAAAGACAATGAGGCATTTTAGGGTGACCTCACATGCTCCTGGGGTTTGATCCTGCTCACTGACATCCAAGAAGGCCCTCATAATGGAAAAACTGAACACGGAAATAATTAGCATCTCCGAACGAACCTTGAAAGCTTGTGTTCACATTGGATTAAGTTTATAAGAGGAGAAACTGGGTTTTTCTGTTCTCTGAACTGTAAGAATTTGGATAGATTAAAAACTTAAACTGCCAGCAACTTCAGAGTCAATAACCCTGAATCTCGTTGCCAAAAACTAATTTTAGTTGGTGAAAAGGAAAGTGAGAGTCTACTGTTTTGGCCCAGACTTGCAAATGACAAATTGTCATTTTTTCCCCCACCTGAATAAAAGCTTCTACTTAAACATTGGAGAGATCCCTGGAGAAGGGAAAGGCTACTCACTCCATTATTATAGCCTGGAGAATTCCATGGACTGTATAGTCCATGGGGTTGCAAAGTGTCAGACACGACTGAGCAACTTTTCACGTTTGTAAGACTGTTGCGTATTGTTCTCACAACCCAACCAGGCAGGTATTTAATCCGTATGTTCCAGATGAGAAGCCAAGGCACAGGAATATAGAGTAACTTTCCCAGGATCTTATAGCTGGTGTTGGAACCAGGGCCCGGATACCGGTGATCTAGTTCCAGAACTGCCTCTATAGAGCATACGGAAAGGTTTTCCACCTCTGGGATTCTATAAAGATGGTAAGATGCAAGTAAACCTTTAAATTATGGAATTAGAGCTTACCAGCCACACAAGAGGAGAAGGCAATGGCACCCCACTCCAGTACTCTTGCCTGGAAAATCCTATGGATGGAGGAGCTTGGTAGGCTGCAGTCCACGGGGTCGCTAAGAGTCAGACACGACTGAGCGATTTCACTTTCTCTTTTCACTTTCATGCACTGAAGGAAATGGCAACCCACTCCAGTGTTCTTGCCTGGAGAATCCCAGGGATGGGGGAGCCTGGGAGGCTGCCATCTATGGAGTCGCACAGAGTCGGGCACGACTGAAGTGACTTAGCAGCAGCAGCAGCAGCCACACAAGAAAATGGAAGTGATAGTTCTAATGATTGGCATAACACTCTTATCAAAAGTCTATGATTCTATTGATGGTGGATTCTCTTTTTGTCAGTGAGGTTAATTCTGGACTCCGCTTTTAATAGATCATTTTGGCTTTGCAAAGAAATAGCGAAATGTATCATTCTGATCGTACCACCAGGAGATCTCTCATTTCCCCATTGAAGGAGAGAAAAGAGATGAATCAAATCATTATAATTAATAAATCCCCCTCCATAGCATTGGTAAAGCACTTCTCCAAGTTCTCTTGCAATTTTTTTTTTCTTTCAGTTCTTTAACTCTTAACAAAAAGGAAGCTGAGAAGATACATGTTGATCAGTTGCTCAATTGTGTCCAACTTTTTGCAACCCACTGGACTCTAGCCCATCAGGCTCCTCTGTCCATGGGATTTTCCAGGCAAGAATACTAGAGTGAGTTGCCATTTCATTCTCCAGGGGATCTTCCCAACCCACAGACTAAACCCATGTCTCCTGCATCTCCTGCATTGGCAGGTGGATTCTTTACCACTAAGCCACCTGGGAAGCCCATTTGAGAAGATGTTCAATTCAGTTAAGTTGCTCAAGTCATGTCTGACTCTTTGAGACCCCATGGACTTCTGTACAGGCTTCCCTGTCCATCACCAACTCCCAGAGCTTGCTCACACTCATGTCCATTGAGTTGGTGATGCCCTCCAACCATCTCATCCTCTGTTGTCCCCTTCTCCTCCTGCCTTCAATCTTTCCAGGCATCAGGGTCTTTTCCAATAAGTCAGTTCTTCACATCAGGTGGCCAGAATGTTGGAACTTCAGCTTCAGCATCAGTCCTTCCAATGAATATTCAGGACTGATTTCCCTTAGGATGGACTGGTTTGATCTTCTCGCAGACCAAGGGACTCTCAAGAGTCTTCTCCAATACCACAGTTCAAAAGCATCAATTCTTTGGTGTTCAGCTTTCGTTATGGTCCAACTCTCACATCCAGACATGACTACTGGAAAAACCATAGCTTTGACTAGATGGACCTTTGTCAGCAAAGTAATGTCTCTGCTTTTTAATATGCTGTCTAGGTTTGTCATAGCTTTTCTTCCAAGGAGCAAGCATCTTTTAAGTCTTAATCAGTGCTAAATCAAACCAAATATTGATTGAAACAATTTCTGGATATAACGTCCAGGTCATTCCACATCACTGACATCATGAGACACAGATACCATTCAGGAACTATTTGGGACAAAAAAAAACAAAACACCACCCAAAAAACAAAAAACATCGTTTGAAAAAAAAGTGTGCATTAAGATCATCTTGTCCCATTCTATGTCAGTGTCAAAAACTGGCATTCATTTCAGAAATCACCCTAAAAGGATTGCAGGGATTCTTCATAAATACAATAAATCATTTTCAGGAAAGAAAACTACTACTGAAAAAAAAAAATCAGTATTTTTCTTAGTTATCTCAAAATTTAAGACAGTATCAGTAACAACACCCTAAGAATTGTTTTTGGTTTTTATAAGCACACCACACAGCTTCTGGGATCTTAGTTCTTGGACCAGGGATTGAAGCCAGGCCCATGGCAATGAAAGCTCGAGTCCTAACTCTGGACCACCAGGGAAGCTCCTGTTTTTTGATGCCTTTTTCAAAAAAATGGCACTCTAAGAATAATGTATACCTTAAAAAAATCTCACACACATCATTTTATTAGATCGCTGTAACCAATATATACCAATTTAAGATTAAGAGATTAAGAAATAGATTAAAAAAGAGACGTCTGTACAGATGAGAAAAGTACTCACTGATATTCTAATAAGAATATCTTTTAAATGTAAGCTTAAGTACCCTAAGAGTTACAAATGTCTAATGCCTAATTCTCTCACTATTGGAAGTGAAGATCACGACATGTGAGCATAGGCAGCACTAAGACACGGGGAAGTGGAGACACGGCTCTGTTCCATGTCCATTTAGAGTACAAATTTCACAGGAATCTTTCAGCCATCTATCAGATTTCTGTCATCTTTTGTGATAACCAAAATACTAAGATAACTCCTTTTAAAGGGAAATCATTTCCTGTGACATTCTACCCTAGAAAACAAACAAAAAATCTGTGAGTAGATATTAAACAAAAATGGTACCCTCAGGGACTTCCCTGGTGGTCCAGTGGTTAGGACTCAGCACTTCCAGTGCCAGGGCACGAGTCTGATCCCTGGTCTGGGAGCTAAGATCCTGCATGCCACATGGTGCCACCAAAAAAATAATAATCATAATAAAATAAAATTAGAGATTTTAAAAAATGGTACCCACAAAGAAACTGAAATATCCTATAATGCTGTGCACCTTAGGAAATGACTACAAGACAAAATGTTACATGAAAAAGGCTGCCCAAGAAGCTTAGAATTCAATCATTTATTGTGGTATCTGTTTCATTGTCCATTATCAGAATGAGGTGAATGAAGTATACTAAGAATTCAATTAGCTAAGACTTCATCCTTTAGACAGTAATATACTGATAATCTGTCAGATATCAAAGAATTTAAACTTGTAAAGAAATTTATAGTTAAATTTTTAAATGATAAATATTTATAATAAAGCAAGACAGTATTTTAGCGAGTTAACTACAGAAGAACATATAAATGCTAAGGCTAAAATGAACAAGAATGGTGGTTGCTCAGGGGATAATTTAAATGAAATAAATTCTGATTTGCAAATTTAAAATGCTAACAAACAGATGGGTAGAATTTAGGAATGTTTTTAGTAGAATATGAAAAGAAAAGATATGTGGAAAGAAGAGCAAGACAGGTTTGGGAGTCAGGGGAGAAACAGAGATGCATTTGTATGGAGGTAAACTTCAAATCTCCACATGCTTCTGTTAGTGAGTTAGCTTATTTTCACTTCTTTAATGAGGATTTGGAGACTAAGATGTGATGGAATATTAGAGTGAAAATTAAATGTCCAGTGAGATGAGGAAAACTGTCACCAGCACCTCTCCACTCTATTCATCACCAATTCTGAACAGAAATTATTGATTTCTGTGAATAGTAAACCATCCAACTAGCTTATGAACCCTAATCCTTCTCCAAAACCCCTCCTTTAATCTGTCATCAAATCCTATGAAGCAATGTCCTAAGTATTTCTGGAAACTGCTCACTCCTTTAGGTTCCACCACTGCAGTCCATGCTTGGGCCTCCTAATGAGCCTTAGGTCTGTGAGTCTAATCCCTTCCACCCACCACACACAATTGCCAGCACCATCTTTCTAAATCAAGTGTTGATTATGGTATTCTACTTACTATAAGTTTATGGCAAGTAAACTTATGTTACCATAGTGATATCTCTTAGCTTTCAGACACATGAAAACTCATGGATCATGCCTGATTTTCTAGCTTCATCTTCACAAACCCATACATACACATTTTGTTCCAGGAAAGTTGAATGATACATCCAGCACTCCCCACCCAATCCACCTATGTCAAGTGTCACCTAACCTTTAAACTTTGACTCATGTTTGAGCCTCCACCTAACATTTATACTTGGACTCACATGTGAGCCTCTCCTCTAGAATGCCTTCTTTGATCCCTCAGTGTGATCTCTATGTCTTTCTCACTTCCATCCCATAGCCCCAGGTCTAAAACATGATCAAGGCCTGAAGTGGCTTAGGGANAGTTGAACATGACTTTGTGACTAAACAGCAACAATGCTCTCTTTGCTGCTGCTGATCATTTCCATAGCTACCTAACTTGCAGTGGCTAATTAGATACAGAGCTTCCCTCATATCTCAGTTGATAAAGAATCTGCCTGCTTTGCAGGAGACCCCGGATCAATTCCTGGGTCAGGAAGATCCCCTGGAGAAGGGAAAGGCTACCCACCCCAGTATTCTTGGGCTGAGTGACATTCCCCAAGATGAGATCACATAGCTCCATGTCTCCCTAACAAGTTTAAGAGCATGATATTTATGTATTCATCATGATTTATTTTCTAGAATCTGTGCAAATTGTTTCAATATAGCCCAGGTTGTGGTGTGAGACCTGGTACCTTCCTAAATGTCAATGAAATTTTGATCAGTATTTTAATCACTAATTGCATTCCACTGAATATAAGGAATTGGCATCTCTGAAATATGCATTAATGTATTCATATTTGCTAAACATGCAGTCATCTAGAAAACAAAATATATCATTTTCAGTCACTATCTGGGAAAATTTATCACGTTTAAGCTGCTTTTATATTATTTTATTTCATATTTTACATTTGAAGAGATTCAGAATAAAAATTCAAAGATTTATTAAATGGCACTGGTGGAATACTCTTAAGAATTCAACCTCCAAATTGGCTAATACCTTTTTTCTATTCTAAGCAACATGTTCAGTTCTAGGAGTAAGTTAATATTTATTAGTAGACTACATTGGATATATTTACAGCTGAATTATTCCCAAATTCTCAATATTTTTAAATGATTCAAAAATGAGACATTTTTGCATGGGTAATAAAGACTTTGTGTTGTATAATAAATTCTAGGAGACCTTGGGGACAATTTTAAATGAAGGTGAAGTAAAAATAGATTTTCTTAGTGATACATAACTTCCTGTAGAAGTTTCTCAAGGTCCTTCAGTTCTATCATTTAAAATTTCCAATGATATAAAGTCTATACTGCAGAAGTCACCAGTAGTGTCAAATATATTCAAGTCATAAATATTGTTTTTATTTAAATTGGATTAAGTGAGTTGACTTAGACACAGACTATAATAGCTACTGATCTTTTATATCCAGGTAGGACTTTTCATGTGCTGTAATTTCTCTTTAACATGGGTTAACATTTTGGAATTTCAGTTCAGTTCAGTGATTCAGTCCTCTCTGACTCTCGGCAACCCCATGGACTGCAGAACACCAGGCCTCCCTGTTCATCAGCAACTCCCAGATCTTACTTAAACACAGGTCCTTCGAGTCAGCGATCCCATCCAACCATCTCATCCTCTGTCATCCCCTTTTCTTGCCACCTTCAATCTTTCTCAGCATCAGGGTCATTTCCAGTAAGTCCACTTTCACATCAGGTGGCCAAAGTATTGGAGCTTCTGCTTCAACATCAGTTGTTCCAATGAATATTGAGGACTGATTTCCTTTAGGATGGACTGGTTGGATCTCCTTGCAGTCCACAGGACTCTNGTTCATCAAGAGGCTCTTTACTTCTTCTTCACTTTCTGCCATAAGGGTGGTGTCATCTGCATATCTGAGGTTATTGATATTTCTCCCGGCAATCTTGATTCCAGCTTGTACTTCTTCTAGCTCAGTGTTTTTCATGATGTACTCTGCATATAAGTTAAATAAGGATGATGACAATATACAGCCTTGACGTACTCCTTTTCTTAATATTATGTTAGCCAATTATATTTAAAATCTCAAACAGATTGGAGAGAGTTCCAGAAAAAAAGGTAGCATCAAGAGCAAGTAAAATTATTTTCTGAAAACTTCAGCTATTCGATTTGAGCCTTGTATATAAAATTCAAAACAAATAACTTCAGGGCTCCATCACCAAATATAAGAATTGATTTAAGATAGCCCCTTGTGGATTTAAGTAATTTAAAATTACAAACCCTTCTAATATTTGTAAGTGAAACTAAACCCGCCATTAACAACCTTGCATTGTATAGACCATTACAACCCCAATAAAGTCTATGATAATAACTGAACAAGTAGCGCAACAGCTGAACATGGAACCTCAGCTCAAGACAATTGTTACCACCACTGAAATAAAGAAAGACCCAAGAACTCAGACAGCAATAAAGAGTTTAGATAGAAAAATAGCTGAACTGAGAAATACACCTTCTGTAGGAAGCAAACAACTTTTTGATACAGGCCTCTGGTCTAAATCTTGCCAACTGAGCAGAGAACTGCTGTACATGATGTTGGTTTGGTTTCCTGTGTCTGACAGGTCCCTTCTCCATGACACTGACAATTTGCTTGGCTTTGCTTTCTTTGAACCAGAGGAGCTTATTCTACCTCTGATTTTAAAGGAGGCTATTTATTTTTAAAGTTCCAAAGAGTGGCTGGGGTACACAGACAGGGCCCACACCAATAACTATTTCATACACAGGCTTTAATCATCAGGCTTTAATCATCTTCCTGCACAAAACTCTATTATTTATGTTCCCATGAGTTTGAGGCTCATGTGAAACCAGCTCATGTGAAAACAGCTACTTTTTTTTCTTAATGCTTTAAGTAGTTTGAATTAGAACATGTTTTAAATGATTTAATGGATTGAGAGAAACAGTATTTGCTATGATTGTTTTTGGAAGTGAATTGCTATTAAAATCTAACAAAAACTTCAAACAGAACAATTTATTACCTTCTAAACTCTATTTTGATGAAAAAATATTTTACTATTTTCATTGATATCCAATTAAAAATTTCATCTTTTTTCTCAAAAATCTTACAAATTCACCAAATTTTTGACATTGTAAAATAATTTGAAAGATTGGAGAAGGAAGAAATTATAACCATTGCCCAAGAACTGATAATTTTTCATATTATAAACAAACCACACATTTTTATTTTAATACAGCTAAAATATGAAATATATTTTTATATACCATTAGAAAGAATCACAGATGTTTGGAAGTTCATTTTCACTAGCTTTCAGTACAAATTTTATGAAACAGTATACCTATTGGATACAAGTACAGATAAATATTAGACCATTTAAATGTCCACTAACATAAATGGATAAATTGTGGCATTCATTCTATAGAATGGTATACAGTAATTAAAATTAATGAACTCTGCCTTGTCATCTGCATGGTTAAATTTTTAAATTACTGAATAAAACAAAGTCATGGAAAAATATGTACAGTATGATTCCATTTACATAAAATTTAAAAAGAGGCAAAACTGTACATATAAACAAGGAAATAATACAGAGAAAATTTAGGATAGTGGTTACTTCTAAGGGAGAGAAGCAAATGTAATCAAATAGGAGCCACAACAGGTGTCAAACACAAGGCATGTTCTACTCTTAAAGCAAAGTGGGGAGCAGCACGTGTGTTTCTGCTTTATTATTCCTCCCTGAACAGTACACGTACTCTACACATTCTGGAGAACATGAGAGGCAAGAAAGTGGAGACCACACATGGAGAGGCTTGGTCTTGAATGGAACATAAATAAAAGTGTAGATGGTGGGGGAGTGTGGATGTTGACTTGTTCTGCTCTTATACTTTTTAAGATGTGAAAAGAGAGCATCTGAATGGTACAGAAAGGAAGGTCCCGTCAGAAGGCAGAAGCTGAAGCAGCACTAGAGGAGAGAGCGGATGAAGCAAGCGACGGGAGTATTCCGACAGGAACAGAAGCCAAGATACACCTGAAGGAATATCACCCTATCCAATCCAGGGGGAGCAGGTGAGGAGAAAACAGTAGAGCAGATTTAGACCCTTGGTGACAGGAGGCCATGTCTTCACTGATGGCTTATTTCCTCTTGACTGAGGCAAGGTCGTTAGCTGAGAGGGAAGGGCTAGACTTGGTACTGAGAAAAAGTGAAAGCATGAAATAAGAGAACGAACGAACTGGAGATAAAGGAATGTGCTCTCTTGAACAACTCAGTGTATCTATTTCCCTTGTCTACCTAGAATGTACTTCCCCTTCCTTTTCACCTAGAAAATCTTGCCATCCTTCAGGACTCACAGCAGCTTCTGTGTCTTCTGTGACATCTTTTCTAATTGGCCCATGGTAATCCGACAGCTCTTGACTGTATCCTTTCCTTTTTGCTTACTCATGAACTGTCTTGCAATAACTCTTCTATGTTGAACCTGATTCAATTTTACATGTTGTCTCCCTCACTACAGTCTCGTGGGCAAAAATCATGTCTTTTAAAACAAACAAAACTGTCCTTCCCACTTTCAGAGAAACAATGCATTCTCATACACACAGGAAAATTTTCAGGTATTTTCTAAACATATCAGTTACTGAAACACTTATCCTTAAAAGCAAATGATAAAAAGACATACATGAATAAGTGAATTTTGAATCCTCCGTTATTTTCTTGTAACTGCTCCTGGTTTTCAAATTTTGGTTTTAGAATGTACTTATTAGAAGCTGGAGATCCAAAGTTACCATAGTTGGTTTAATTTTTTAAATTTTTAAACAAATCATTTCTGCTCATTAAACTTTTACAATTTTTTTCTTGACAACCTGCAATATGTTTCTTTATGGAGGTAGTTCTCCCAGAAAATGAAGCAGAGTATTATCAGCAAAGACAAATTATGTTAGGAATGCCATCTTGTGGTTGAGAGTAGTCCATTACATTAATGGGTCCTTTCAGTGACAAATCTTTTAATTCTGAAAAACATCCAAGAAATTCACAAATGTAAACCATGATTATAATGTATTGTTACCACAAAGAAGGAAACACTAAATATGTGCATCAATTGCATGTGGTTTTAGCTGCCAAAAAAGACAATGTTCACTGAAAAAAAAAGACAATAGACAAATTATATAGGAATGGAGTCCAAATAATACAAGAAAACTGCTATAACTATAACCATACTTAAGACTATTCAAATACTCTGAATTTTGGAAATATTTTCTCTTGAAACAGATATGTAATTTTATTTCTGTATCTACTACTAGGTAGTCTGTTGATGATCACATCCTAGATTTAAATCTTGTGTCTTGATTTTCAAACTACATCACCTTAACTATACACATCCCAATGGGAGTAAAGGCTGGAACACTTATCTAATCCGTATGGTATAGGATCCACTTAAGTAATTATAGTCCAAAATGGAATTTGAGGAGAGTCAAAAGTGCCAGCCATTTCTTAATAGATGAGCTTACTACTTCTTCTAAAGAAGTTAACCATTAGAGTGTAAATTATCTTTCTAGTCAATAAAGAACTAATAATGGTTACAGATATACTATATAACAACTATGCTGAAATATTTTAAGTGTCAGATAGAGTACCAGACATTTTGGTCCATTTAAAAGTGGGGATGAGGGAAGAGAAACCGATATATCCCGCATGGGTGCAGAACACAGCCCAAAGGTCCATGCGTTATGCTACTTTCTGTTACTTCTAGATTAAGGATCCAAGAAGCATGTGTAGGGACAATGGACAGACCTAGAGACGAGTCTATTGAAATTCCAAAAGATAACAGATCTATATACAGACAGACATATTTGCATAAAAAACAAAATGTTATTTGTACTCAAAATCAACTTTTGTGATTTATTACTGCATGCATTTCACAAGAATTTTTTTTCTTTTACTCAGAAAACTTTCATATGAATTGATTTTGTGCAAGTTTTTCCACGTAATTCTTCAGGACATTCACATCAGCTGCACAGATCTGGTGCTCCATCTTCTCTTGCTGTTTTGTTCTCTCTAATAAAGCCTCGTGTGGTGGAGGTAAGGCATTGTATGAACTTAGTAAGTAAACTTGACTTGATGAAGTCTGGTTGATTTCTCTTATCTTTAAAGCCTGCATGATAGCAGGTGCAAACTTGGAGTAATGAGCTGTAGAGGATACAATCACTGGGCAAGTTTTGTCTTGAATTCTGTCTGCAACTACTTTTGCAATAGCAGTATGTGGGTCCAAAATGTATCCTGAAGTGTTGTAGGTGGAGTGAATAGCTGCCAGGCACTCTCCCTCGGAGCACCAGTCGGCCACGAAATCCTGCTGAAGTTTCTCAACTAGGATCTTCTCTATCTGGAAGTGATGCTCCTCTTCTAATTGATTAAACAGTCTTCTCATTAACTGTCCATCTTTATTAGCCATCAAGTGTAAATGTCGTTCCAGGTTTGAAGATTTGAGGATATCGATTGCTGGTGAAAAGGTCTTTGCTAATTTTCTTTCCCTTATATCATAATGTCCTGTTTTTATAAAATCAGTCAAAACATGGTTCTGATTAGAAGCACAGATAAATTTTCGAATAGGGACTCCCATGGTTTTGGCATACACTGCTGCTAAAATGTTACCAAAGTTTCCTGTGGGAATACACACGTCAACTGGGCTTCCAAAAGAAATAAATCCTTGGCTAACGAGATCAAGGTATGCAGAAGCATGATAAACTACTTGGGGAAGCAGTCGGCCCCAGTTTATGGAATTAGCTGAACTTAAGACGGTTCCATATTCCACAGCAAGAAAGCCAGAAAAATCAGAATCTTGAAAAATTCTTTTTATAGATGTCTGGCAGAAATCAAAATCTGACTTGACACCTACTGCCCATCCATTTTCATTCTGACTGCCAATTATTTGTGCTTTTTGAAAATCACTGACTCCATCTTCAGGAAAAAATGTGGCCACGGCTATTCTCTGCTTGTCATTCTTATTAAGACGACTAAAGCCATTTAAGACTGCACTTCCAGTGTCTCCTGAGGTGGCTACAAGTATCATAAAATTGCAACTTGGTGGAATACAGTGTGCAAAAAGATGGGGCATGAGCTGTAAAGACAGATCTTTAAATGATCCCGTTGGTCCATGAAACAACTCCAGGATGAACTGGTTGCCTGACAGGTGCCTGACAGGGGCGATTTTTGAGCAGGCAAAGTTTTCTCCATAAGCAGTTTCAATCATCTCTCCCAGCCTGGCAGCAGGTATGTCAGCAGGATGTATACATTTTTCCAGAAGTATCTGTGCTCTTTCTATGTATGTTGCTCCTACCAGGCTTTTCCACTCCCCACAGTTTAACTTTGGAAACTCCTTCTCAGGAACAAAAAGTCCACCGTCAGAAGCTAACCCCTCAATCACAGCTTCACTAAAGAATTTCGTTGGAACTTTCTGTTCACAGTCTTTAGGACAAATGTGTCTTGTGGAAATGAATGTTTCTGAATCCACATCTTGGTATCTTTCAACTGCACTCAGCACTTTGTTGGCTACCTCCTCCGGGGAAGCCCCACTTTCACAAAAAACACGAGTATCGTACCACTTCTTATAGTACTGTCTTCTAAATTTAAGTAAGTCTTTCATAGAGGTACCAGAATTCTGACCTACAATCCTATCTGCTTTCATTAATTTTAGACGACTGACTATATCTAGTATAGGTACATCCAGATAAACAATTATTCCATTTTTCTTTAGATGCCACATGCTAGCATCATGCATTGGGTTGGACCCAGTAAGGGAAATCACACTTCCAGATGCAGAGAAGTTTAACACGGCTTTTCCTTCCTCTTCTAAAAATTGCTCACTACCAACATCCTGCAATTTTTCAGACACACTCATATTCCAGGTTTTTTCAAGGATATCATCATCCACATCGATGACACAACAACCCAGTTTCTGGCCTATTATTCTGCCTACTGTTGTTTTCCCAGCACCGGGAGGTCCCATCAGGATAATATTTTTGTCTCCAACAAGAGAGTAGATGGAATGCCATGACTTCCTTAATTCCGCAAGCCCAAAGGTTCTTGAAAGAAATAGCTGTGGATGTTTATCTGTTTTCACATGGATTCGAGACAAGCATTTCTGAGTTATCTGTTTCAGATGCTGACATCGCTTAAAGTGGAGCATTCTCTTTTCACTTTGCTGCCCAAGCCAACAGAAAAACTGGCTTTGGCCCTTTTCAAAACATAAAGACAAAGAAAGACATTTGGTTACTAATTTCAATGGGCTTAACATACCAATAGGATTAAGTAGAATCATGCCCACAGTACATAAACTTAAAATTCTTCTAAATTTTATATGGCATTAAAAAAGTATCCAAACCTAAATTCTCATATATTACATATTATCTTTTTAGTAATCTTTTCAAGTCTCAAAACAGTGAGTATTCAAAACTTTAACAATTTGTAACTATGAGCAAAAGAAACTTTATTCCAAGAATGTTGTATCATAGATATTTTTAAAAAGATACTAAATCAAATTACTATTTCTTTTCCTATAATGAAAACTGTCTCATGGTTTGTAAACCAAGTAAATAAGGATTACTTGGAGTTGGGATGCTATATACTTCCAATTCAAAAAGCTGAATAGTCTCTATATTTCTCATTAGTTATATGAACATGTTGATAGACTATCATGTTACTCATAAATTTCTTAGTCAAAGAATTCACAACAAGAAACCAGAATAAAATATCTGCTTATACAATGCTTAAAGAATTTTCCAAACTATAGAACAAAGGTATGACCTTTTCTTTCTAACATGCCTTTTACATGCATACTGTTAAAAATCATTCTTACATGTTTTTCACTAGCTTAAAAAAAGTTAGTGAAAGATATAACATTATGTAAATGTTTAAGAAAAATGGATAATCGACAGCAAACTCAAAGGCTACAGATCTATAACTTTCTCTGACCCGGACCATCACTTTCATTTCTAACTATAAACATCACCAGTGGAGACACAACTCAAATCCCAGACTCCAGAGTGATAGCAAAAAAAACCCTCAGGAATGTTTAAACTGATAAGAGGACAAACTCATGCTGCCATCTGGAGAAGCTCTGTAATTCCCCATACTGATCAGATCCCTGTCTTTGGAAATACACTCACCGTTAAAACACCAGATGTGTGCCAGACAGGTGAGACATTTAGTCATATGTAAAGTAGAATTTAATAACTGCTATGATATTTATTTAAAGGGATTAGAGTAACTTTACCAGCATGTAGTGAGACTTTTCACATATTCTGTGGTACAACAATAGGCAACTATTAAAACGTTAGATGGTGTGTTTAGACATGTTCTGAAAACTTTCCGTTATTTACTACTCTGATCATCCATGCTACTCCAACTGTTTTCTCTAATAAGACATTTAAACCATTTTCAGCTTACACTGAATTTAACTTACAAGTTAACTTAGAACTGCTGGGAGAAGGGATGCATTTCCTTATTTGGCTTTTCAGCTGGTATATGCTTAACTCCCACTGACTTGCAATCGGAAAACACACAAGAACCAATCTGAGGTGAAGAGTTTGTGGATACTGAGTCAAACTCAGTCTTTGAAAAAAGTGGAGTCTATAATGGAAAAAATTTGAAGTTAATCATAACTGTATACCGTATCATAAAATTCCACATATAGTCTATTGTTAAAATGTCCAATTGGAATTTTTTTAAGTACAGAAAAATAAACTGACCATGGTTCCCTAAAGCTATTATTGAAAGATTAAGATACTATTTTCCAATATGTGTATCTTACGATAAGATTTTACTAAACAATACTGAATTTCTGCCATCAAGCAATATACAAGATACTATAACAAAATGATAAATGTAAGTTTACACAATGACACTTAAAATTTTAATGATTTAACTGTACATTCAGTGATCAGATGGAAAGAAATCAGTGGACTGAAAAGTATGAAATAAGTATCTGAATTACTCTTTTAGGTTGTTTATTCATCTGAATCATGATTTGGATGTAATATCGACTATAAAAAGTGCAAATAAAGTGTCTGCCACACATGCATACCTCTCAGCTATTTAAATGATTTATAACAAATTCAAAGCATATAGCATGGTGATAGACACATAAGAATATTCATTTATATAATAATATTAACCACTGTCACAGTGATAAAAGACTAAAAACATATAAATTGAATCAGAATATCTAGACACAAAACTAGGCTTTTTTTTTTCCCATAGTTTGGTTTGTTTATAAACCTTCAGAGAAAACAAGGGGCACTCATCAATGTTGGGCACAGTTAATTCCTTTCCTGAAGTAAACAAAGGGTCAGAGAACTGTAGACTTGAACCCCATCAGCAATTTCTTTTATTAAACTACCTTCATTCTGGTCCTATTCTTTAACACTAATTATTTTGAGGGCACTATATTAAGCAGCCTGCTTAACCTCCTATTCAGATAGCTTTTACTTATAATATCACAGAGTATCATCTTTTTTAGTTCCCAATGCAGAAATTTCTGATATCTGTATTGGTAATAATTGTGTATTACCTGAGTAGCTGGTTTGCTTTTATAGACAATAAACTTTTTATCTGATCTTTTCCATTTTAGGTTGGTTGCTACAATGCTTAACACCGGCTCCATTAAAAGCAAAAGACTAAAAGCGTTAATGCATGTTAACTTCACCTTATCCTTTGTAACCTTACTCTTCCTTTGTTTTATACCAATTCAAAGTAGAAAATTGTGACAGTTCAATTTATCAATTCAGTATCAATATTATTTCACCATAAAAATCTTCCTGACACTAGCTTATAAAGTGCTCTAACATGTAACAAATATTATCATTTTAAAGAAAATTAAAGAAGTTACATACTAAATTTTGTTTTGTAACATTCAGCCACAAACTAATTTTAGGGTTTCAACATTCACTGTAGGCCAACCAAACAGCAAGAGAAGATGGAATAATGCCCAAGGCACATAACTTTTATCTGGAAACTGAATTTTTACTTAAGAGGTAATAGAGTCAGTTCTCATTATTCATGGTAGTTAAGTCTATGAAGTCACACTGAACCACTGCTTCTGGGGGAAACACACTGTTCCTAGGTTCTTGTGAGCTTCTGGTTACAATATTTTGGCCAACTGATCAATACATAATGTTTTATGTGTGTTTCTGCTTAAAGACATCTTATTTAATATATATATAATGAATGATTCATTACCGCTGAACTCAGACTTTAACACATGCCTGAAGGAAACTTACTAACGCACACATTTTCTCTGTAAGGCACATGGTGGCCTCACTGCCTTAGGAACACAAGGCAGCCCTTCAGCTCTCTGCTTGGGGGCCATTTTAAACAAAACCAGCTACCGGAAGCACAAAAATGCAAAAAATGTGGCCCTTAAATAGAATTCAAAAAAGACCCTTGTTTATAATAGGAGCTGAAACAAGAAGGCAGAGCATCACCTTACCTGACCCCAACTTCAAACATGCATATCTCATGACTGAAATTTTTCACCACTGTGCATGTGGCCATGAGTGACTGCAGAAGTGTTATAAGCATTAATTTGGGGTTATAAATAAATTTTAGCAAGTAGAATTCACAAATAGAGAACTTGTGAAAAGTGAGGACCAACTGCAAATCATGTTCCTTTATGATTCAAAGCCATATTATAAGGTGTTTTTCATTTACTTATTTTTTAATATATTTTTCAGTAAAGGGGGTCATGAATAGGCAATTTTTCTTCAGCCAAAGAACAGAACGATTTCAAATTAAAATGGGAGTCAATCACATAAGAGTCAAGAAACAAAACCAGTACTTAAAGACCAAATCTCTTACCTTAAAGTACTCAGGTTTTACTGAATCATTGATGTTTGCAAATAATTGGTGTAGAGCCAAGTTCTACACAAAAGTATTTTAGTAAACTCTCTAATTCCTCAGGGGATGGAAGATGTATACCACTCCATTACACATTAATAATTTTTAAACAGGTTTTCTTACTGGTCACTTATAGTGTAGTTTTTTGATCCACTAGTTCCAGTAGATACTTCTTATACATAAAAGACCTTGTCAGAGACAAATGAAAAGGTAGTGATGTGTCAGTATCACAGCAAGAACTTTAAAAAACAGAAACAGAATGTCCACATGTCCATATTAAATACTGTGTAACCTCAAGGTATGAAATTTAACAATTTTACTATGGCAAGCTGATCAAAACTTTCAAGGGAAAGAAAGTACAGAAACCACTTTTAACACATTTTTAAATTATTTTCTAAGAATGCTAACAAAGTTACATTTTTAAACCAGAAATACATATTACATTTTACCAAAGTATTGACAGTGATATTTTCCTATGCTTATTCTAGATGATTAATAATCGAAATTATAAGTGCATCAATTTTTACTTCCAAAATAGTCCAGAAAATTCCATTATAAAATTACCTAGTTTTCAATACTTCTGGTAAACTTTCAAAATCTATTTAGTGAAAATAATTTAGCATTTGTCACCCATTTAAAATATTTGCTTTCACGATGAGAACTGGCTACAGTTCAATGAACTTTCGAAAATATTTGTGCAATGATTATACTTGTCATCCTGTCATCCTGTTTTAATACAATCTCTATTTAAATTTCTAAGAATGACTAAATCTAGTCCACTATTTTATGAAGAAAGATATTCTAAGGTTTTAAATTATTCTTAAAAATTGCTGCATTTTTACAGCAATGTTGTTTTCCCATAAGTAATAAGAAAAAATGCAAATATACTAGGATATAAACTAACCAGTACAGGGTTAGAAGGTTTGCTTTTAATATGTAAAAATCCTCTAAACAAGCCCTCCAGTTAATTAGCTGACTGAAACAGCACGGTGGAGGGCCCACAATTCAGTGCCACGTGGTAATCACAGGGATCTTACAATCAAAACATTTTTCAAATTCACCACTCATCTTTGCCTTTATCTTAGAATCAAAGCCAAGTAAGCCTTTTCTGTTGTTAGTCTTTTGCTATTAAATATTCTCTTAAAGGTCTTGAATATCTAATTCAAATGATTAAGTACTCGTTGTAATTCTATAACTTAGAAAAATATTGTGAAGACTATGTCTTTAGAAAGGGTTTATTTTCCTCCCAGTTGTCCTATTTCTACTCCCACCTCTGACCATTTTGTTCATCTAAGTAGACTGAAATAATCCTTAGTAAAAAAAAAAAGAGAGAACTAATTTGTATGTACAACCATTCATATAAGGTGACTATGCAAACTATAACCCCCAGGCCAAATGTAGCTCACCCCGTTTTTGTAAATTACGTTTCATGGAAAAAAAACTTTGCTCATTCATTTTTCCCCCCATTTCTTAAGTATTGTCTTTGGTTGTTTTGCAGCTATAATGGTAGTGCTTAGGTAGTTTCAAAAGAATACATCTGGCCTGCCAAGCCCTAAAATATTTATTATCTAGCCATTTACAGAAAAAGTCCACTACCTCTGATGGCACACCAACACTAATTCTCTGTGTACATACTGAACATACACATTTCCTCGAACAGAACTGCCATTTTGAGTGAATTACAAAAATCAGGAACGCAACATCAGGATCGTATTCTTTGTAAACATGCTTTCAGAAGCCAAGAATTACAGACCAATACCTAAAGGGGAAAAAAGTTCCTTTCCAAATGTTTTAACAACTTCCCTAAGACTGTATACTAAATACACTACAGTGAGACTTTAAATTCTGTTCAGTATTTTTTAAACCATAATCAATATACTAACATCTGTGAAATTACTGTATACAGTAACAGCAGAAAGTCAAGACTAGCTGAGGCCAGTGGGTACTTACTACCTAGAGAAATCATGCTTTGCCCTTGTTGACTCTTTCAGGAACTGATAAACTTAAGTGCTCCTTCTAATTAGAAATGTTATAAACATTGGCCAAGGGCTGTCCATTTATTTGGCTAACATCATTTCAAGTCCTCTGTTCAAATCTTAGCACATATAGAGAACAGAATTATTCTCTACACAAGCTAAGCAAAAATAACCCAAAACATGAAATACTCCAAGTGGAAAGGAAAAGGGCAAAGTGGCATATATATACAAATATTTTGGAAACAGAAAATCTGATGTGAAGAACAGAACCATCAACCCCAAGGCGCCATTCATCTGAAATAAAATGTTTGTTAAACGCCTGGGATAAAAAAATAGAAACCTGACCAACTGGATAAGAAAAAACTAAGTTTATTCTTATCTACTGAAATTCACCAAGAGCCCAAGATAATAAACACCTACACATTCAGCAAACTTTAAGTAAGAACTGGATTTATTTAGTGAGAAACAAAACTCCACAGACAGAGCATGGATCACCTCAGAAGGCAGAGCCAATAAACTCTTCCAAGTCAACCAAGCTACCATGCTGCTTTGTCTCCAACCACCGGGCACCCTGGCAGTGACAGGCCTAAAATTGGCCTCTTATCGTCAAGCATCCTTATTCCCTTTGGGCAGACTGGCTTCTGTAAGGTTGGTCAGAACCATATTGCCAAAATGTCTTTCAGAGCCTCTGGATGGCAAAGGCTGCTAAATGAGAGTCTTTCAGCAGTCAATATGGGAATCAGTAGGTTCATGGAAGACTACACGGATCAAACGGAATAAAACCGCTCCCAAGACTATTTTCAAAAGGGGACGCCAGAAAAAAAAAGGGGGGGGTAGGGAAGGAGCACAAAATTCAAAGGCCCGTTTAAAAGGATTCTTAGGACTTAGGCTGCTTGCTTAGAAAACAAAGTCAACCCCTAAGAGGAGGGGCCCGATAAAGAGGTAAACAGGGGGAGGAGCAGCGAGGCGCGAGAGTAAGGGAGACAGGCCGCCGAGGGGAGGACGAGGGGAGCGGTCCTGAGAGCTCGCACCGGTGGCCGCACGGCTGAGCGCTGGACGCAAGCGGCCGGGAAGGCGGGAACGGACAGATTGCTGGGATCACCGCCCAGCAGCGCACAGGGGAAGACACGGACCGGAAAACGCATGCGATGGGAACGGACTGATTCTACAGTTTCCCTTTCTCCTCAAATAACTCACCAAGGAAATCACACTGAGAAGACGGGGGGAAAGGAACGGAAATGGGAAAGAGCTTCCGGAGCCGCCAGCGCCGCCTCGGGACACAGTCCCACACCTTGGACTCCGGCCCCTGATGGCCCACAGCCCAGGACCCAGGCCTCGGGAGGTCCACCTCGCCCCAACCCGCGCAGCGGCCTCTGCGCCTGCGCAGGGGCTGGCCTCCGCGTTCGCGAGCCACGCCCACCCCCAAGCTGCCCAGTACCTGGTAAGCGACTCGTCCTGCGCCTCACCCCCTCGATCCTAGGCCCCTCCCTCCCTCGTCTTGTTCGTCACGTCGGACGTGCGTCAGCGTGGCCTCAGTCGCTCGCCCCGCCCCACAGGGTTCACGCCTGTGGTCGAGAGTATTGTGTGACGCTTGCACAGCCGCACAGTTTCCTGTCTGTCTGTGGTAGAATTTATCTTTTTTTCCCATATACACAGAGAAAAGAGCAACATTTTTAAGGGGACGCCATTTTCCACCCCTTTACTCCCAAAGGTACCTGTAAACTGTGGTTTTCATGTTGAGCTTCTCTGACAGAAAAGGAGCCGTTGCGAAAGGAAAGTTTGGAAAACTAGATTGCGACGCCACCTTCCTCGTTGCCTAGTTACTGTTTCCACGGCAGTCGTGCCGTCAACAACGCTAAGCGAGCCCAGAGTCGTAGAAGGGTTGTTTTACTTTCTTGCCCAGAGAGGACTCGAAGAGGTCGCGGGGGAATTGCGTGAAAGAAACGTTCGTTCCTTGAGAAGGCAAGAGGGTAGGAGAGGAAAGGACAAGCTGTGAAGAAAGGGATGGAGATATTGCTATAGTGAGAAAAAAGCTAAGTAGTTTTCAGGACTCATATGGTGGCCATGGATCCAACGGGCCCTTCTGAGAGCATTTATAACCTCATACCCAGTGACTGGAAGGAGCCTCCACAGCCTCCTAGGTATGTGGGTAAGCAACGATTATCACTTGAAACAAGAATGGAGAAGAATTGTGCCATTTCAGGATTAAGTAAGCATCGTATGACTTTCAAAATGAGATTGCATTATTTTTATCTCAGTGAAGTAGTCTTGGGTCTTCTTCGAAGAAGTTGTGAAATATAAGTATTTAGCTTCGCATATGGAGAAGGCAATGGCACCCCACTCCAGTACTCTTGCCTGAAAAATCCCATGGACGGAGGAGCCTGGTAGGCTGCAGTCCATGGGGTCGCCAAGAGTCGGACACGACTGAGTGACTTCACTTTCACTTTTCACTTTCATGCATTGGAGAAGGAAATGGCAACCCACTCCAGTGTTCTTGCCTGGAGAATCCCTGGGACAGGGGAGCCTGGTGGATTGCTGTCTATGGGGTCGCACAGAGTCGACTGAAGCGACTTAGCAGCAGCAGCAGCTTCTCATAATTCAGAGAGAGGGTGGTCCAGTGCTGTGAGAGGGCCATTTTCTTATGTCAGCCTCTTGTTCATACGTGTGTAATTGTAACTTAATTGTACATGTGTGATGTGGTATGCAACATACCTGAAATATCTTAGTGCTGAAAAAAGAGAAGTCACAATTTTATTATCCTGTGTTAGGATACTTGATATCTTGTTTCAGGAATTCACTGTTTTGTTTCTGACTACACCACTGCTTTCTGTAAAGAAAGATAATACCCATTTTCCCTCACGAGTATTGTCAAATATAAATTTCTATTTGTTTCTGAGCCTCTCTCTCTGTTTTTTTTTTTTTGATTGATGAAACAAATGCACAAGATAGTGCCTAAGGCCTTCTTTTGAAGAAGAATGGATTGACAGAGACCCAAAAATATGTGATAGAGTTAAGATTTTTATATAGGTGTTAGGACCCCTTTAGTTCCCCGAATTTCCAAAAAGGTACCACACAGTAAACGTGTCAGTTACTCACCTGGGACTTAGCAGTTACTTAAATCTCTGGGCACAAAATAAGGTAAAGAATAGGGAAAATCTCATTCCTTCTAGGCTTTTGCAGCTTTGCCTTTCTCCTTTTTCTTGTTCCAAGTCAAAACTACACTGAAAGCGCACTAGGCTAAAAACAAAAAATTAGGCTCTGAAACTGATTGGTTTTGTGATCTCGAATACATTATTAAAATTTGTTTCTGATCTGTAAAACAAATTACATGAACTGGATAATCATTAAGGTCTTTCAGATCTTAATTATCAATTTTCTTTTTTAGTAATTACTTGGAGTGCCTAACATCTTCAACAAGTAGACAGATCCTTCATTTTTAAGCCTGAGTGTCTTTTTTTAACCAGACCAATACCTATTTTGTTTTCCATTAACTTCTCAAAATCTAGTAGAGATTGGAAATAGGAATTCAAAGTATGATTTGGTACAGTTTCAGAGTTTATGANGAACGAGCAGAATCAACTCATCCTCCATCTGCACAATGATAGGAAGATATCTATACTTATTCCCACTTGTTCACTTAACTCATGTATTATCAGAGACTCATAAAATTTCTGTGTTATGAACTGACAACCATGTTTAACTTCTAGATTTGAAATTGTGTCCTTCTTAGCAAATACATGCACACACACACAGTATCACTTCCCAACTCTCTGATCAGAAGTATCAGAAGGTTTGTTAATTTAAGAGTTATCAATCCCAAATGTCAAACAATTTCCATGTCGAGCTTTGAAATTTCTTATACTATATTTTGGCAAGACTGACATGGTAGTATCTGTGACTACTGCTTTGTCCCAAGTTGGGTGAGTTACAAATGCCTAACTTCTTGATGGAATGTCATTATACTCCATGGTTAAGAAAGATAAGGAGTAATCACACATTCCCTCTGTTGTATGGTCCGATGGAATACTTCACTTTTTGAAGGTTATCTTGAGCCTAAAATATATTCTATAAGCCAAATGCTTCTCCAAAAGGAGGGAAACCAGACATCACTATTTAGAAAAAATATATATTCTTTATCTCATAATACACATTATAATAANTAAGGAGTAATCACACATTCCCTCTGTTGTATGGTCCGATGGAATACTTCACTTTTTGAAGGTTATCTTGAGCCTAAAATATATTCTATAAGCCAAATGCTTCTCCAAAAGGAGGGAAACCAGACATCACTATTTAGAAAAAAAAAAAATTCTTTATCTCATAATACACATTATAATAAGTTATATATATATATTTAAAAATTTAATGTAAAATTCTGAGAAAAGAAACTTTAATAAAAATGAATTATCAGGAGAGGGGCAGGCAGGTAGGGTAAGAACTTTTTAGACTAGATACAATTAAAAATGATGTCTGACCATAGCAAAAACAAACATATCTACAGTCATTATCAACAACCAAAATTTATGAGGAAAAAAACCAGATGAAAATAAACTCAGTAAATAGTTAATATCTTACTAATAAAAGGAATATGAACTAATTCATGAGAAATATGAACTAATGATATGAACAGAAAATTTACAACATATAGCTAGCTAATTAGTAAACATAGAGAATAGTATATCTTGTATTAATAATCAAAGAAACATAACTTAAAGGGAAATGGTATTTGTAATCCAGGATTTCTTCACCTTGACCCTACTGATTTTTTGTGCTGGGTAATTGTTTGGTATAGGGAGCTGCCCTGTGCCTTACAGGATACTGAGCGGCATCCCTGGCCTCTACTTACTAGAGGTCTACAGCACCCTCCAACCCTGGTGGGACAATCAAAAATACCTCCAGATGTTTCTGAATATTCAGAGGAGAAAAACCTCTTTCGGTTGAACCAATGCTGCAGTTTATTAAATTGGCAAATGTCTTAATGCGTCTTGGTTACCATTAAAATAGGCAATGCTGGCAGGAATACAAAATGGAGCATCACTTTTTGGCAGCAGCTTCATTGGGATATAATTCACATACCATACAACTTGCCCATTTAAATGGTACAAGTCAATGGTTTTTAATATATTGCGTTGACCAAAAAGTCTGTTTGAGTTTTTCTGTAACACCTTATGGAAAAACTCAAACTCTTCGGCCAACACAGTATTAACAGAGCTATGTGATCATACCGCATTCTCACAGTTTATTGTGAGAACATTTTCATCATCCCAAAATGGAACCCAGTACACATTAGCAGTCACCCCCTTACCTCTGCCCCAGCAGCCTTAGGCAATAACTCATCTATTTTCTATGATCTGCTTTATTTTGAACATTTCGCATAAATGGAAACATACTGTGTCTGTGTGTGTGTGGTCTTACATGACTGACTTCCTTCACTTAGTGTAACGTTTTCAAGAGTTCTCCATGTTTTAGCAGCTATCAATCCTTCATTCCTGCTACTGCCAAATAATATCCCCTTGCAAAGATGTAGGAATATTTGAGTTATTTACACTTCTTAGCAATTATGAGGAATGCTGCTAAGGGCAATTGTGTATCCGTTTTTACATGGAACTTCTTACAGAAGCCAAAAAGACACATCATTCTCGAATGCATCATATCCTCTTAACAAGCAGTAGGCTAACAAAATAAGGAGTTCAACACAGTGTGATAATGACAGAAATGTAAACATAGCCAAAATGTGTTGATATTTCAATTATACTATGCAACTTTAACATATATCCTTTTAGGATTCAGGTCCCATCTATTTCTTCAAATGCATCTCAGTCACTTGTGCATGCTACACTGGCCACTGCAAATGACTTACTGCTCACTCCAGAGATTATTTATACCTCCATACCATTGCCTAAGCTATTCCCTCATTCCTTTTGAGTTCAGTAGTACACCATTATGAACTCCTCTCTGACACCCACAGGCCAATGGGAATTTCCTCTCTGAAACCTTGAGTATTTCTTATTAGTATCACATTAACCCCAAATTATTTGTATGTTAATACCAGGAGGTCTTTGAGGGAGGGGGACTGCACCTTTTGAGCATAATATTCACAGGGCAAGCATGATGGCAGGCATCAGGCACATGGTAGATAAAATCAAGTGAATTACAGTTGAAAAGAACTCAGCCAAACAGTAAATTTAACTTAAAACAATATCATTAAAATCATAATTTAGCAGATAAACCTCAACCTCATGGTTCTTTGCTGACTGGTATGTCAGTGTGTTTTATCATTCTTTTGACTAAAAGTAAATGCAGAGCACACAAAGGAAGAGTCTCTGTTATGGTCTTGAATGGTTTGGAACACAAAAGAAATTAATATCCTGGACTTTAAAAATAAAATCTAAAGTTGAAAGACATACCTTTGTTGTAGCATTTTGTTTAAAAAAAAAGTTTGTTTTCCTAAAATAACAAAAATTTTACAGTGATAGCATTATTAAAAGAACCATTTAAAAATGTATGACATACCATTTCTATCTCTTGATCTTTAGCAACCTGCTGTCGATTAAGAAGTTCTTTGCTTGAGTCAAGTTTAATGCAAAGTTCCCAGGTAGAAGACAAATCTGCAAGGGCAGACACTTTTTCAAACGGAACCTTCTGAAGCTTTCTTCCATCTTTACAACAGACTTATGTAAAGTAGCAATCTGGGACTTGTAAGACCGTTCTGCATTTAAGTGCTGCAAGGACAAATTATTATATATTTTTTAACGTGGGAAAAACGTACAACACGGAAAACAAAGCGAGGCAAATCTTTTAATGACAGTACTTTTAGATTACAAAGAACTTTCTCTCTCTCTCTCTCTTTTTTTTTGCTTTGACAAACAGCATGTGGGATCTTAATTCCCCAACCTGAGATCAAACCCATACCTCCTGCAGTGGAAGCATGTAGCCTTAACCATGGGACAGGGAATGATAAAGGACATTCCATGAAGTGGTAAAGGACAGGGAAGTCCCTATAAAGAACTATAGTTGATATAGATGGTAAGAGTATGTACAAAACATTCTGGGAAAGGTAAATTCTGGCTTCAAATTTTCATATACAAAATCCATGAGGAAAGTGGTCAGCTGATCATTCTTTTTAGTGTACTGAGAGAACAACTTAGAAGTCTCAGCCCCAAAGCTAGCTGAGAGAGATATATATATATATATATATATTTGTAGTTCTGTCTATATTTGCCACAGTTACAATTATTCTATAATGTAAATATTGTTGCTATTAAAGATAAAACATTAGCTGCTGTTTCATTCACTATGCCTACTTTTCCATTCTTGAATGACATGCTGATATGGATCATAATATCATAAAATGAGGACTGATATCTCTCTAACATTTACTAATACCTCTGAGGGAAATAGACTGGGTAACTATAAATTAAGGATATATCCATATTATAGAAAATNGTAGAGATTGGAAATAGGAATTCAAAGTATGATTTGGTACAGTTTCAGAGTTTATGAGAAGTGTTCAAATTAACTATTGAATGGAGTTTTAATAGAAAATTCCTGTATATTGTACAAAATAAAAGCTCCTCAAAGCTCCTCTGTAACCCACTGGCAGATTATATTTTTCATAGAATCCTGAATTTGAATGTTAAGATAGTTTATTAAATAGGTGTTTTGTTTATTGGTAAATTTAAAAAGCTTTACTGTGTCTAGGTGGCTTTTTCAAGAAATTTTATAGGAAAAATCTTTATTTAGTTGGCAAATGTATAATATCACCCTTGGGTAATGTTGCAGTGACAGCTCAAACTGCTTGGTTTACTCTGAAGAAATAAGTAGGGAAAACTAACTTATGGTGAAAAGAATAGAAGGCATCCAAATGTGATGCCAAAGAACTCTTTGTGTTAGGGTAAAGTCAACCTACACTGCCAGCAACAACCAAGAGGAGTTTTTAATTTGACAAGATGTGCTTGCAAGACACTAATTTATGAAAAACAGAGCATAATAAAACTTTTAACCAATTCCCTCCCTCCACTGTAACACAAATTGCCCTCACAGTAACACAATCACCCTTACCCAATTCCCTTATTAGTAGTAAGAATTCTTGCTAAGAAAGAAATATATTAAGCTATGAGTCTTTGCATCACTGAGTTATATACCCAGTTTCAAGAAAGTTCACTGCAGCTCTTTGCAAGTCTTGAAGATGATTGTTCAGCTTTCACAAAGAGGCAGATTCCTTGGGGGAGACCACAATTGATGGTACCTGATCTCACATACCTCAGAGATTCCAGTCTCCTTGGGGAACTGAAAGATAAACATTAAAGTGTTGGTTAACAATAAAACGATACATCGTTGAAAACCCTAATGAGAGCTGCAGATGCTAAATGAGAATTTAGATAATGGATATATGATATCAAAGTGGGATGAAGGACACCCGTTTCCAGTTGAACTGTGAGCTATGAGCAGTCTAAAGTTCTACACGATTAAGAAGTGCTGTAATAATATTGGCCTGAAATTTTAAAACAAGCATATAGCAGTAGTTAACCAGATGTTCATCTTAGTTGAGTAGGATTAAGAAAAAAGAAACTCAATGAAGCATCATCAGATTGTACCAACCTTTGGTCTATTTCAAATAAATTGCCATGAAAATGTTTATCTAAAGACAATATGACTAAATACATCATGACTGTTGGCAAGAAACTATAAGTATGGTATGTTTATTGAATATGACAACTTTAGTTTTAGAAAAATCTATAGCCCACATCTAATAAAAACTAAAAAGTAGGACCAGTTGTCTGAGTCACCCCTAGATCTTTACAATAAAACCATCTAGAAAATGGAATAAAATGCAGCTGTTGAAAGTGTAATGGAAACAAACTCAGTGTTCATCAATAGCTGAATGGATAAAGAAGATGTGTGTATATGTATATGTATATACACACATATACATGCAATGGATTGCTACTCAGTTATAAAAAAGCATGGAATTTTGCCATTTGCAGCAACATGTATGGATTTGGAGAGCATTATTCTTAAGTCAGAGAAAGACAAATACTGTGATGTCACTTAAATGTAGAGTCTAAAAAATACAACAAACTAGTGAAAACAAAAAAGAAGCAGATTCACAGATAAAAAGAACAAACTAGTGGTTACCAGTGGGGGGTGGGGGGAGGGAGAAGGGGAATACAAGGGTGAGGCAAAAGGGTTGATATGGATTTATATGAAACGTGGGTGAAACTTGCATGATTTGAAAGTTGTAAAGCACTATAGCATTGGAAAAACCTTTCACTCAAAAAAAAATGTGTAAGCTTTACATATATTAATTATGAATAGAAATCACATTATCAAGTTAAAATCAAGTTACAATTCATACATAGAGATATAAAATTTTTTGGATGTCATATAAAATTGACATTAAGGGAACCTATTAATAGATCTTTATTCTTGTGTTATTGAGATATAATTGACATATACCATTATATTCGGAGAAGGCAATGGCACCCCCACTCCAGTACTTTTGCCTGGAAAATCTCATGGACGGAGGAGCCTGGAAGGCTGCAGTCCATGGGGTCACTAGAGCCGGGCACAACTGAGTGACTTCACTTTCACTTTTCACTTTCATGCATTGGAGAAGGAAATGGCAACCCACTCCAGTGTTCTTGCCTGGAGAATCCCAGGGACGTGGGAGCCTGGTGGGTTGCTGTCTATGGGGTCGCACAGAGTCGGACATGACTGAAGCAACTTAGCATACCATTATATTAGTTTCATCATTTGAAAATTTGTAATTTGGAAAAAGTTATTATTCATATAGAATAAAATATCTTGTTTTCTATGACATGGTAAGCTTTCAGTTCACATACAAAATAGTGGAATGAATCACAAGATGCAATGTTTAAAAAGGTGAGTATACACACTCCTTTTTACCTCAAAAGTGATTAGTTAAGAGATCATATATGGTAAGTCCAGTTTCCATAGGAATTTGAAGGCACAGATTTGGATTGAACATTATTTCTTGAAGGTATCTAATGTGCTCATTCATTTTGGACTGTAATTAATTCCTCGACATTGAGTTCAAGATTGAGGAAAGTCTTCTAAAAGCAAGAAAAATTTAATGTTTCTTCATACAAACTTATCTACATAGTAAGATGAGAATACAAGTTAGTAAAAGTGGTGTAGCTGAATTTCTGCTTCAAGTCAAGAATGGAATTTACCCCCTCACCTTAAGTAGCTGGTGTCTAAACAATGGTGTTTTAGACACTGAACAATAGGCAGCACAGAACAGTCATCCCTAAGTGAAGGGAAACAAGGCCTACAATTGTCCCAATATTCTCCCTGGAGAAAATCTCCAGACAAAAGTTCAGGAAAGAGAAATTAAAACAAAATCCAGCAGTTTCACTGAGTTAAAGTGACAGGATTTAGAATTTGAGGGGGTCAAACCATGTACAGTTCATAGGACAAAGTACTGTAGAGGAGAGAACTGCATAGATAGAAAATCATGGAAGTATACAGGAGGATTTTCCTGATGTCTTTGGTTGACAATCCACATGATGAAACTACCGAGGCCAGAGAAATAACCAACAGAAAGCAGCAGAGCCAGATAAAGTTTATGTTCCCACCAACCAGAGTGAATCTCATAAGATACAGGGGATTGAGTAGTGTACTCAGAAGTAGGGTCAACATAGAACTAGACTAAAAGTTTCTAGTCCCAGAAATATAATGTATATAACCAAGAGAAAAATCAGTCAATACAAACAGACAAATGATATCAGTGAGAGAATTAGTAGACAAGAACATTAAAACCACTATTTATAATATTTTCATGTGTTCCAAATGCAGATGAAAACATAAGCAAGACATAGAAGAATTAAAAAAATCTAAGTTGAATACATAAATAATACTACGTCTATGAAAATAGTATACTGAATGGGGATAATAGCTAAGACACTGAAGAAAATATTTTTGGATTTAAAGACATACTAATAACACAAAATGAAAATGAGAGGGAAAAAAACTGAAAAGGAAAACAATCAGTGAGCTGTTGACCACATCAAGCAACCTAACACAAGTCTAATTAGGATCCCAGAAGGAGAGTAGACAGATACAGAAGAAATATTTGAATAGTGGTCAAAATTTTTATAAAATTAATAAGATCTTTAAATCTACAAATCAAAGAATTATTATGAACCCCAAGAAGGAAAAGGAGGAAGAGTAAGAAGAGAGGAGGGAAACCATTCCAAGGGCAATTAACATAAAATTTCCTAAAACCAGTAATAAAGAGAAAAATACTAAAAACAGCCAAGGAAAAAAGAAACATTGTATACAGAGGAAGAAGGAAGGTCAGCAAATATTTCATCAGAAAACACAGGAAGCCAGAAGTTTTAAAAGTCCATAATGCGCAAGAAAGTGGTATGAGCTGGAAATTTGGGTTTACACAATGACATAAGATTACATAAAATGGTAAATATGGCTTCCCAGGTGGCTCAGTGGTAAAAGAATCCACCTGCCAGTGCAGGGGTCCCAGGAGACAAGAATTTGATCCCTGGGTCAGGAAAATCCCCTGTGGGAGGAAATGGCAACCCGGGAGGAAATGGCAACCCGCTCCAGTATTCTTGCCTGGAGAATACCATGGACAGAGGAGCCTGGTGGGCTACAGCCCATAGGGTCACAAAGAATCGGACCCAACTGAGCATACACACACACACACAGATGGATAAATGTTAGGTTTTTTTTCTTTTTAAATTTCTTTACAATATACTTAGCTTTTCAAGGGGAAAATAACCACAATGAATTACAGGTTTTATAACACTCATAGTTGAACCCTAGGATAAAGATGGAGGGGTAGAAGCAAGTATGCTTTTGTGAGGTTCATATATCCTGTAGTATAATAATACTTGAAGGTAGACTGTGATGAGGTAAACATATATGTTGTAAACCTTAGAACTTCTACAAAATAAAAACAAGAGACAGACAACACAAAATAAGGAAGAACCAGCAATGGGATATGTAGAAAACAATAGCAAGATGGAAATTTTAAATACAAACACATTAAAAAAAAATCACATTAAATGCCAATAGTCCAAACAATTACAAAACTGTTGGGATAAAAATTCTATGTTCTCCATAAGAAAACCCCCTTAAAAAATAAAGACACAAGAAAAAATTCAAAGAATAGACAAATACTGTGTTATCATAAATTAAAGGAATACTGGATTGGTTATATAAATATCAGAGTAGGTTTTGGACTATTAAGAGGGCTAAAGAGTATTACTTTCTAATAATGAAGTGATTGGTTTTTCAAGAAGGTATGCTAATTTTAAAGGCTGTGCACCTACTAATAGAGCTTCAAAATACATGAAGCAAAAGCTGACAGAATTAAGAAATAAATCCGCAATTGTAATCAGCATCTCTCTTTCAATGATTATTAGAACTCTTGAAAATAGTATCCAACCTGTTTGTCCTGTCAGTTATAGAACAATCCAGCCAACAGTGGCAGTGTACACTTCCTTTTCCATGTATATAGAACATTTACCAAGATAGACTGTGCTTTGTGCCATAAAACAAGTGTCAGAAAACTTGAAAGGATTGAAATTTTACAAACTATATTTTTTAAACATGATAGAAATTAATTAGAAATCAGAGAGATATCTGGAAAATCCCCAAATATTTGGAGATCAAGCATAACACATCTAAACAAACTTCTAACACAAAGAAGACATCAGAAGGGGATTTAAAAGGTTTTTGAGCTGAATGAAAACAGAAGCATATCATATCAAAATTTGTGCTATGCAGCTATGAAGCAATGCCTAGAGGGAATTTTTGGCTTCTATTAGATAAGTCATTTCAGTCACTCAGTCGTGTCCAAATCTTTGCTATACCATAGACTCCAGCACACCAGGCTTCCTTGTCTGTCACCAACTCCCAGGGCTTGCTCAAACTCGCNAATGCCTAGAGGGAATTTTTGGCTTCTATTAGATAAGTCATTTCAGTCACTCAGTCGTGTCCAAATCTTTGCTATACCATAGACTCCAGCACACCAGGCTTCCTTGTCTGTCACCAACTCCCAGGGCTTGCTCAAACTCGCGTCCATTGAGTCAGTGATGCCATCCAACCATCTCATCCTCTGTCATCCCCTTCTCTTCCCACCTTCAATCTTTCTCAGCATCAGGGTCTTTTCCAATGAGACAGTTCGCATCAACTGGCCACAGTATTGGAGTTTCAGCTTTGGCATCAGTCCTTCCAATGAATATTCAGGACTGATTTCCTTTAGGATGGAGTGATTGGATCTCCATGCAGTCCAAGGGACTCTCAAGAGTCTTTTCCAACACCACAGTTCAAAAGTATCAATTCTTTGCACTCAGCTTTCTTTATGGTCCAACTCTCACATCCATACATGACTACTGGAAAAACCATAACTGACTAGACAGACCTTTGTTGGTGAAATAATGTCTCTGCTCTTTTTTTAAATTTTATTGATTTTTTAATTGAAGGAAATTGCTTTACAGAATTTTGTTGTTTTCTGTCAAACCTCAACATGAATCAGCCATAGGTATACATATA